>QRFJ01000892.1:219045-475071 GCA_006176705.1 Cocos nucifera | reverse complement strand
TAATCTAATCATGTCGGGTATTGTCCTCTTATGCATGTACAAAAAAATTGACAACTTAGAGAAGTTCATCCGGAGGAGTTCATCCTAGAGGAGTTCATCCTGAGAGAGTTCATCCTGAAGGAGTTCATCCTAGAGGAATTCATCCTAGAGGAATTCTATCTAGAAGAGTTCATCCTAGGGAGTTCATCCTGGAGGAGCTCATCCTAGGAGAGTTCATCCTAGAGGATATGTCCTGAAAGAGTTCATCCTAGGGAAGTTCATCTTGGAGAGTCATCCTAAAGAAGTTCATTCTGGGGGAGTCATCCCAAGAGAGTTCATCCTAGAGGAGTCCATCATAGAGGAGTTTGTCCTATAGGAGTTCATCCTAGGAGAGTTCATCCTAGGAAGTTCATCCTGAAGGAGTTCATTCTAGGGGAGTTCATCCTGAATGAGTTCATCCTAGGGGAGTTCATCCAGAAGGAGTTCATTCTAGGAGAGTTTTGATAGGTTTGGTGTACAGGGTGGAAGCATGGATTTCAAAGCAAAAATATGAGATCATATAAACCAAACCCAAACCCTAGGACCACCTCATTAGCAATTAAATCATATAACATGCATTTGTAACATAAAAGAAAGTATTAGAATATACCTCCTATCGCTAAACCCTAAATTGACCTTGATCGTCGATAGCAGTCCATCAGGATTTCCACCAAGTGCCCATGTGTTCACCCTCCAATGTTGATCCACACAGAGACTTGATCAAAACACCAACACCTATGATTTATATAATTAGAGTTCTAATAATAAGAACATTAATTAAAAGGGCAAGACCTTCTTTAGCCTTTATATCATCTTCCTTGCCTCTCCTTATCTATCTTTCTTTTCTCTTTTGTCTTCTTAATTTTCCTTCCTAATCTCTTAGTTGTAAGATGACTTCTTGTCCTTATAAGGATAAGGTCTAGACAAGAGAAAGGAAGAAGGAAATTTGAATAAAATAAAACTCTTGTAAGAAAGAAAGATAATTTTCACACACACACAAGACTCTTGGTGCGCACCCCTATTTATAATGTACGTAGGGGTGCCAACTAAATTTCTCACACCCTTTTGTCATCAATATCTCATGCCCCATCAGCCAATCTCATACCTCATTAGTAAATATTGAGATGTAGATTTAGTCCAAGAGGTGCCTTAAAGTAGAAGGACTCTTGGACTAATTCTACGTAAGTTATTTACGAAGAGTCGCAATATTTCATCTTTGGCGTCACCCTTTTTTCATCCATTAGATCATATAAAAAGGCCATCCAATGGCTCTAAAAAGGGATGCCCATTCAGCAAGAAGACATGGAGATTATCTTTGAATAGTCAAAGTCCCAAGAGACTTTGACTTGGTCCAAGAGGCGTCAAGGACTGGGCGGCATGGAGTCTTGGGCGGTAAGGGGTCTTGGGCAACAAAAAATCCCTTCTTAAAATAATAACAAAGTATTTCATCTATAGAAGGACTCTTCTACACCTCATATCTGATGTCCATGCCAATATAAAAATTTACGTGACATAACAAAATGAAAAAAGTCAAAGAAGGTAGGCGCCAAAGAATTCTTTGTGCATGAAAGACTTTCCACGCGCAAGAGAGAGACTCTCTGGCACATGGAATTCAGGTATGTGGCACCCCAACTAAAGCCCAATTGGTCTAGGTTAGTCTAATTCAAGACCAAATTCTATTTGGCCGAAATTAGATCTAAATTAGCCCAAATTGGAAGCCGATTCGAATCCAATTCGAAACCAGGTGCTAGGGTTTGCTACATATGCTAGCATGTTCATCTTGCAAACATGGTCTAATCCAATTAGACCCTTAATCAACTCTCTTTGTGTGTGACCCATTGGATTCCACATCTAACCAGTAGTGAGTCTAGGTGTGATTTGACCTAATCTGGTTAGAACCCAACCAAACCAATTTAGGTCAAAACTAGCCAACCCAATTTGACTTAATTTAGAACACTTTCTAATTTAATGATCAAATTAAAATTTTAATTTGATCGAATCCATAAGATATGATTTACATCTAGCAATGTATCATGACTTTTTGAAAGATGTGAAATTTTTATGGAAATACCAAAAATATCCTTCAGTGAAAATTACCATACAACTAGATCCTTCGATCTCCCTACATCCTGAATATGACTCTGGGTATGGAAATATGTCAATCCCAATATCATATTCATTTTTCTTTCAATCTTATGATGATGATTCATTTAATAAAATATTAGAAATCATTTCTAATTTTTCATCATGCTTTGATCAAAGTCTTTCTGAATCATCATTTGTTTGAAGCAAGTAGGATGCGATTTTCTCTTACCCAGAGAGATTGATTCCATGTTAACCTACTCACAATCTTCATATACATAATCTACCATATCCAGATCATCCCGTACATAACTGAGTCATGAATGAGCATAAACCAAAATATGGATTTATATATATAAGATTCTATGGTAGTTTCAGGTCAAAGGATTACATGCACAAATTTCACTATGAGAACCATCTATTGACATGTAGATAAGACTCCATTAGATATTCTTGACTTAGATCAATTCAATGAACTCATTCTCTAATGAGCATCCACATTCTTATATTAGTATCATACACAAGTTATTGTGAGATCAATCACCCTCTCAATCGAGCATACAAAGAATGTGCTAGTCTTACCAGAAAACATTGATCCCTGACTCAATGTCCCATCGACTAAGAATATTTAAATTAGGATTTTAAGGTTTTAGGTCTTGGTATGATCTCATCATCCTAAAACCACAGCCCTAATTTATAGGGTTCATCATAATCTTAAATAAATAATAAGACACTGCATATGATGAAATAAATGTCTTTATTTATTAAAAATGCCATTACATGAGTTTGGAAGATAAAGAACATCCCAAAAAATTAATTGACTTGAGGGCATATTCCTTTCAAGTTTATCCTAGGAAGTCCATCCTGAAGGAGTTCATCTTGGAGGAGTTCATCTTAGAGGAGTTCATCCTGAGAGAGTTCATCCTAGGGGTTCGTCCTTTCTATAACTTCAAGTTCAGCCTAAGATAAGAACTCGGCCTCAGCCTTCTGAAGACCTCCAATCAGTCCATATTAAGACCCTGGCTCCCTCCTTTGATGATATCAAGCTAGGTTTGACTTAGGATCTCAGCCACAACCTTCTAAAGGCCTTCAATCAGCCTACATTCTCATGTCTTCGACAGGCATAAAAGTCTCCCAACAATAGCCTCCCTACTTTCGAGTCCGAGCCTTGGTTTGGACGAAGAGAGTATACTAAATCAAACTTGCCAAAGATATATCCTTTTTTGTCATTTAAACTTAGAATCTTCAGGTTTCTTATCAAAATTATTTGAAGGTCTTCAATTTTATCATTAGCTTTTTGAGCTTAGATTTCTACTAACCTCTGCTTTCTAAGGTCAGATTTCTATACATGTTGATATTTTGAGCTCAAATTTCTATAGATCTTTACTTTTTAAGATAAGATTTCTGCATATGTTGACATTCCGAGCTTAGATTTCTATAGATCTTCATCTTTTAAGGTTGAATTTATGTACATATTGATCTTTAATCTCTTGCTTAAGAATCGAAGCCTTCACCCTCACTTGGATGAGGTTAACCTCCTGTCTTAAATAATCGAAGGCCTTCGCCTTTGTTACGATGAGGTTAACCTCCTATTTTAAATAATCAGAGGCTTTCATCCATGTCAGAATGAGGTTCTCCTTCTATTTCTAACATGATTAGTAGGGACACAAAAAGACCATTGAAAGGGCATCTCTCCTCCTCCTGTCTTAAATAATCGAGGATCTTCATCTTGCTCTTGTTAGAATGAGGTTCTCCTCTTATTCCTAACAGGATGGTAGGGGCGCAAAAGAACTGTTGAAAGAGCCCCTCCCCTCCTCTCATCTTACATTAATGAGGCCTTCATCTTGCTCATGTTAGGACGAGGTTTTCTTTCTATTTCTAACAGGATGTAGGGGCACATTAGGATCGTTGGAAGGGCATCTCCTCTCATCTCGTCTAAGATTAACGAGATCTTCACTTTGCACATATTAGGATGAGATTCTCCTCCTATTCCTAATAGGACTGTAGGGGCATATTAGGGCCGTTGGAAGGCCCTCTCCCCTCGTCCCATCTAAGATTAATGAGTTCTGCGCTTTGCTCATGCTAGAATGAGGTTCTTCTCCTATTTCTAATAGGATTGTAGGGACACATAAGGACTGCTGATAAGGCCTCTCTCCTCCTCTCATCTTACATTAATTAGGCCTTCATCTTGCTCATGTTAGGACGAGGTTCTCCTCCTATTCCTAACATGGCTGTAGGGGCACGTAAAAACCACTATTTGGGCCTCTTCCTTCCTCTTATCTTACATTAACGAGGCCTTCGTCTTGCTTATGTTAGGATGAGGTTCTCCTCCTATTCCTAACATGGCTGTAGAGGCATGTAAGGGCCGCTAAAAGGACCTCTCCCCTTCTTCTATCTTAAATAACCAAAGGTCTTCTTTGATTGATGTTCTTATTAAGTCTGCTTCTTTGATCTTGATTTTTTTCTTGAGATGAATTTAGGCTTGGTAGTTTAGCCTTTATCCTTGATTTTGACCTTGGTTTGGTCTTGAATTTGACCTCAGCTTGGCTTAGGCTTTAACCTTAGATTGATTTTTTTTTTTTTGGGCTCGACTTACTAAGGTTGAATTTCTATTAGCCTCAGTCTTTTAAGCTTGAACCTATGCAGACCTCAGACTTGTATGTTCTTTGCCTTGGATTTGTCTTGCTTTTACTTTGGATAGATCTTGTACTTGACCTCGGATTGGTCTTAAGCTTGACCTCAGATTGGTCTAGATTCTAACTTCAGCTTCAACATTTATTTCCACTTCAGCTTTAGCTTCAACTTTTGTTTGTTGGACTTAGTCTTAATCAACTTTAGGTTTGGCCATGATTTTGGCATCCTATAGCCCTACAAGAAAGTAAAAGAAAAGAAAAATAATAATGGACAGAAGTTTGAAAGTCTTTTACCATGAGTTCTCTATTTGGAAGATCATGGGTTCTATTTGACCACCTTAATTTAGATCAGATTTTGTCTTCTTCTTCTTTTTCTTCTTTTTCTCTTTTTTTTTGTATTAATTTGACTTCAGTCGGTGTAATTCACAGAGCCACATGCCTAGGTTGTAGCATTTTGTGGATGGCTTCGGGGTTGCTCCAAGTCAACTTCGATACTATATGATGTGTGTTGCACATGGGAGGACTTCAAAAAAGGTCGAACATATGCATGTGCATGGGGGACCTCGGCCACGTTAAGAGTGCATAGACCTCATGATGACTTCGGCACCATGTGCCAAGGACTTCGAGGGTTGCTTTGGTGGTAGGTTCGGCCGCTTGGGCACACAGGAGAGAAGGTCAGATTTTGGGAAGCACTTTGATTGTTGCCTATTGCATGAAAGAGGGGATCAGAGTCACTAGGGGCTGTGCCTAGGAATGCATCTAAGAAGTTGACCTAGCTATGGCTAGCAGCATTGGGAGTGGATCGCTTGCGGATGGAAGTGCACTAGGAGAAGATCATCCAGATGTGAGACAAGCGCTGGAGAGTTTGGCCAAATGCGCACGGGCTTGGAGGGCTAATTCTTCATCTTGTTCTTTATTTTCGGTTTCATCAGATCCCTCATCTTGTTGAGTGGTGGATTTGAGGGCAATTGTCTTCTTCTTCTTGACATCTTCTTCTTGATGTTGTTTCATGCTTAGCTTGTGTGTCATTAGTGATCCTAGAAGCTCCTCCAAGGATAAAATATTCAGATTTTTGACTTCTTGGATTGCGGTTACTTTGGCCTTGCAAGTTCTTGGTAAAGATCTAAGAATTTTTCTCACAAGATCGCTGTTAGAATAAGACTTACCAAGACTTTTTAGATCATTAATAATATCCATAAAATGAGTAAATATTTTAGTTATTGATTCATCATGCTCCATTTCAAAAAGTTCGTATTTGTGCACAAGCATGTTAATTTTTGACTCCTTAACTTAATTAGTACCTTCATGTGTTATTTCTAACCTATCCCATATTTTCTTAGCTGATATACATGTTGAAATGTGGTTGAATTTATTAGCATCTAAAGGACTATACAAAATATTCATGGCTTTAGCATTGAGCTGAGCTATTTTCTTATCAACCTCATCCCATTCTCTTTCAGATTTGGTTGATTCTACACCATCGATTATCTTGGTGGATGTATGAGATCCATTAACTATGATACTCTACATATCATAGTCAAATGCTTGGATAAAAATTTTCATCCGAGCTTTTCAATATGTGTAGTTTGATCCATTGAAAAGTGGAGGTCAGTTTGTAGACTGCCCCATGGCTAGTAAAGCACCAACTTGAGTTGCCATAGATCTTTAGCTCTTTGATGGTTAAATCAAAGTAGGGCTAGAGCATCGAGCTTTGATACCACTTATTTTCCAGCTATGCAATCCAAGAAGGGGGTCAATTGAATTTTTAAAACTTTAAAACTAATTTAGAGTTATAAAGATTATGTGATAATATGCAAGTGATATGTGATAGGTGTTTTAAGTATAAAGAAGAAGTAAATATCGAGAGAGCAAGTATATAACAAACTAAAGAAAGAGAGAGAGCAAGCACACCATAAACAAATAAGGTTTATAGTGGTCTGATGCCAACCTTGCACCTACATCCACTCCCCAAGCTTCTACTTGGAAATTTAAATCCACTAAACATATTCAAACTGAATACAATGTTGGAAACTTCCAACCCTAGCTATCCCAAGCTAGAACACTTATTTTTGGGGTACAAGCCAATCTAATACAATCCAATTCTAGGTTCGGATAAACCTTCCCAAGTTTTGAAACTCTTCCAAAACTTAAAACAACTCAAAGAGCAGAGAATAAGAGTTCATGTCAAAAAACACAACTCAAGCCCCTTTAAATGAGCAAATAAAAGCTTTACTCAACAAAGACGAAGCCTTTTTCTTTATTTTTCTTAAGATTGTTGAAGACTTGAGTGAGCTTTTGAGGGGTTAGTGAGCTTGAAATGAAAACTTCTTTGCTTGAAGAGGGCTTTTTGCTTAGGGCTGAAATGAATGCTTAAATCTCTTATTTTCTTTCCCCCTTTTTGAGCCTTTTTATCTTTAATAAATATTAGAGAGAAATCTAAGCATGTTTAGAGCCATTAGAGGACTTTAAATGTACATCAAATATGGTCAAAATAGATTGAAAAATAGTCATTGCAGAATTTTTTCATTATAGGGATCGACCCCTAGGTCGTTCCCTATGCAGGGGTTGATCTCTATGATAGAAAATCAAAAAATCCCATAATCTATATTTTTGGCCTTTGGAATAGTAGAGGTCGACCCCTAGGTCATCTCCAGGCAATAGTAGAGGTCGACCCTAGGTCATCTCCTGTGCTTGGAGATGACCTAGGGGTCGACCCCTTAGGTGTGCCACCCAAAGAACAGTATGTCAATTAGCCCCTTTTAATAAGGATCGACCTAGAGGTGGACCCTTTTCTTCAAAATTGATTTTCTTCCAAATTATGCATCCAAAAATCAGGGGACTACCTCCAAAAGATCAAAAATCTTCATTACTTGCTCTTGAGGCTTTTGAATCAGAACTTGATATAATTATGATTTTATCCCTAAAATATAATAAATCTTTTTTCAAATCAAAATCATTAGTATTCTTCTCAAATATTTTATAATCATCAAAATCAATTCTTGGAGAAATAATTAGTTTTGATTGGATCAACTTAATAGTTCATGCTAGACCATGTAGCTAAGAATCAAGTCCATCTTGGTTCTTATTAAAAATATGAACTTGACCAACTACAACTATTGTAATTGATCTAGAGAATTCTTGATCTAATCTAAGACAACTATTGATTATATTTAGTCAATTCTCTAATTAAGTCCATTCTTTAATTTAACCTTAGGTCTAACCCAACTAATAGACCTAATTTGCACTAATTCATTAATCCAAAGTGTTATGATTTATGTCTTGGGATCTTCAATTCGCAATCCTAAATCCTATTCATACAAATCTTAATTCTTAATTAAGTTTTGGACTGAAGATTGGGGTTTGGCATTTCAAAAATAATTTTGATGTCTATAAAATATTTTTATAATATGGTTTTACTAACCACTGCATGTTTGATTCATAATCAATATGCAAATAAAATAGACATGAAAATACTTTAGATCTAATCTAAACATGTCCATGTAATTTAAATTATTTCAATTCTAATCAATCATAAATTATCTTAGATCAAATCTAACATATTTATAATAATAAAATTAGATTAAAATATTTTTAATTAGATCATAAAATCTTTTAAATCTAATCTAAAATTTTATAATCAAGATTTTAGATCAGCACGTACTAGGATAACCTCTCCACTGTAAGGGATAAATCTTACAGCAGGACAATCTTATAATCAGTCCATATAATCAAATATTTATTTTTAAATTTAAATAAATTTAAATTTAATAATTTATAAATTAATCTAGATTATATCTAATAATCTTATGATTTAGATTAGATCTACACGAACTAGGATAACCTCTCCACTATAAGGGATAAATCTTATAGCAAGACAACCTTATATCAATTCGTATGATATAATTTTTAATTTTAGATTTAAACATTAGATCATAAATTAGATCTAATCTAAAAAATTATCTAAACATGCATATTAATCATGTAATAATGAACTGAAGCTTTGACATCAATTGAAGGAAACAGATCTAAGATTCTAGGATTAGCTTTTGAAACTTTTTCAAAATTATAGTAAAAAAGATAAATTAATCATAATAATTTATAAATAAAATAACATAAAATTTTAAATTTAGGATCCAATTATATGATTAAAGCATGCTATTAAATCAAAAATTAAAATACTAGAAAACTACATGTTGATCATATCAACAATAGACTACTCTAGATCAGATCTAGACATGTAAGTAGGAGACCAGATCATCCTTATCTTTGCAAGTTAGACTTTCTAACTAGCTAAACTGGGGCTAAGGTTGATGCTCTGAGCCACACACACATCTGGCCTCTATAGAATGTCCACACGAGCCCTTGATCATTGATCAAAAATCCAATGGCTAGAAATCAGCGTAGTATGCTAGTACTGTGCTAATCTTTCTTCGATAGTTGATCTGGATCTTTCTTCTTCGATTCTTGGACTCTCCAGTAAGTAGTAGGAAGGTGGAAAACTTTGTAAATCATAGACACTCTCAAAACTCATAAAAAGTGGAGGAAGAGATGTAGAAGACAAACCCTTGAAGAAGACCGTTCTTCTTCCTTGTTTCTCTCTCCAAGACACAAGATATTGTGTCACTACAGAGTCCCATGCCCTAGCTCTTTCTCTCCCAGGTTTTCTCATTCCCCTAATGTCCTCTCTCAGATCTAAAAGTATCTAAAAAATTAGGTCCAAAGACTCTTTAAATAGGGAGAGAGGTAACAATCCTTGTCTAGGTCAAACACCGAGACAGGGTATGTCCAAATAAGGCAATAGCTGGGGCGCCCAAAACTTGGGCACCCCCTCCTTCTTTTCAGATATGGACCACCAGCAAAGGGCGCACATTATTCCTTCTTTTCCACCAAAAATACCAAAAGAAAAATAGAGAGTGGGTGGCATATATGGGTAAGAGTTTTGGTTTGTTAAGATTCTATCACATAGAATTCAAAATCAAAACAAACTACCTTCCTTTGACTTGGTCCACAACAACTTGCCATATAAGAAGAAGAGGAAGAGATGGGGTGTGCATGAAGAGCATGGAGAGAAGAGTTTCCACACACAAAAGACTTCCAAAGTGGGTGTGGGGGGTGTTGGGATATATGTGGTGCAAGGTTAGGGAATCCTAGTCATACTAGGATTCCTATTTTGAATTGGTCCAACATGGTCTTTGGACCAAATTAAAATAAAATAAATTTAATCTAATTAGAATAGATCTTAGTCCAACCAAGATCCTAATTAAATTTAATTTAATTTTTAATCAATTTAGAAATTTGGTTAATACAAGTCCTTATTGAACTAAGACTATTTTCTTCTTGCAATTGGCTCATCCAATAAACCAATTAGACTTGATCCAATCAAGCCCTAACTAATTCTAATTAAATTATATTTAATTATACTTAATCTCAATCCTCTAGTTTAATCAAATTAAGCCAAGTAGCAATTCTATTGCTAATCGATCCTGCAATACTTGCACTAGGTTAAACATTAATTGTTTTGATTGTTTAACCCTAGAATGATTCCTAATCATCGATCAACCATCCAATCAGATCGAGAACTCTTATGTGTGTGACCTCATAAGTTTGAACCTAAGCTAGTATCATAAAAATAAATTTTTATAGCAATTAGAGTGATCATCTAGTAATGATACCCAATGATCGGATAGATTAAATATGTAGAACAATATCCTTAGAACCCATGTGGATATAGTTTTTATATAATTCATCTCCTTGACCAAAATGCTTGTAGGATACTTCAAAATTTAAGTGTCAACCCTAATTAGGTCATCCACATTATATCTTAAAATACCAAATCCATCTTATGGATTATCCTGGTCAGGATTTTGCTATATTGAAATATAGTGATACATTCTTCTCCAACTCTTAGAGTAGTCAATTCCATCTTAATCACTCACCGACTTTATGAGTACTTAACTATGCCTAGAAACCTTCTATTACTGAATTTGAAATTTAGTTAGTCTGGTACTAAAGCATAGTGAGTTGCTTGCAAGCCACTATGGTGATCTCAAGTCTAAGGGATACTTTTACCTATATTCCATCAGAGCAATTCTTGACAGTAAAATACTTTAGAATTGGTCACGTTCAATGATGATGTACCCTTACATCTCACTTATATGCCATACTAGCATCTCCACACTCCTTGGTTAAGAGGATAACCAATCTATATGACATACAACGAGCTATGCTTGATAAACGCTGTCATCCTAATTAATAGTGTATCATTTGATCATGAATAATTTAAGGACTAATCAATAAATCATCTCTTTATCGAAAACTAAATAGTCTTAAAGACTACATCACAATAATAGAGTTCATTATAAGATGTATACTTTATGATGAAAATACTAAAATAAATATTTTATTTATTAATAAATTAATTATAATTATAAGATAGCTCAACCATCAATAGGCTGATGATTGGCTTTGAGACATATTTTCCAACAATATCGATCTTGAAAGTTTATACATGAGCAAACTTACCCAACCTAAACCCAAACTACCAATTATTATAATTTTTTTTCCAACACCTACAATCTAGATTAGAAAAATTATTCAAATTTTTATGAGACATCACAACCAGTAATTGATTATGAATCTAGTTATTTGGAGGAAACTTATATGGCATACCAATATCAAAATGTTTAGCAACCCTCTTCAAGTACCTATAATTTGATATTTAAAAAGAAAGTTTTACAGATCATCTACTCCCAAACTCAGTTAATAGAAAAATTGAAAATCCAAGTTAGTCACCTAACTACTGCATTCAATAGTTGGAAGGAGAAAGAATTATCTAATCAGCCCATAAATAACTCAAGGGAGCAATATATGGCTGAGAGCTCCAACGTACATAAAATCCTTTTGGAATAGACTAATATACAAAATGAAAATTATTTTAAGGTGGATGTACCTAAAGATGTAATAAAGAAAGCTACTCCTAGAATTATTTCTTAGGATTCAGTACATACATATTTGGATCCTTTTGGAGTGGACAATTTTAATATAGATGGGTAAGCTAAAAATATGAACATATTATTAAAGCCACCTAATTTTAGCACCACTTTCTCATGGGCTAAGAAATATGAATCAATACCGACTCTAATAGCTTCTTCTCTAGAATCACCACCTCTTCTAAAACTGAATCTATCCTTGGTCATACCTGAGTACACATGTTTAGAATTGAGTGACATCCTTTCGGTACCTATTCTATCAGACTCAATCCTTAATTCAAAAATTCAATTTATAAGAATATTAGATGAACAATCTGAAGAAATTCTCAACAAATAAAGGTCTGTGTGTTAGATATATGTGCCCTAGAAGCCAGAATTGGCTGACACTTGTAATACACTTCTAGGGGCAAAACTGTAATTTTGACTAAAATCAATAAATGGATTATTTTCTATCACATATGTGTATTTAGTGTCTGTGATACATCCTTTGAGTTAATGGCAATGATAATTCATATTTTCAAGAGTTGAAAATTTAAGACATGAATAATCATTATTAACTCATAAATTGCTTCCGACCATAGGATCATTGCGAGGATGGTGATTGATCCGGAAGGTTGGTGTACAATCGCTTCTGTTTAGTAGATGAGTCTTGAGTCTACGGTATGGAGACACCAGAGTGAGAGTACAGGTACTCGTTAGAGAATGAGGGCACTGAGCGTGACCACCTCGAGTAGTCATTAGGGAGTCTACCTTCTCGTCAATGACTGACTCGATGCTGCAGTAGTGTGTCTGGTTCTTTGACCTGAGGTGCATCGGCAGTTCACCTTGAGGGTGTTATAGTTTGACTACACCATTACTCGGTCTCCTAGCCATATGGAACCCTGAGGTGTATGTTGGCTATGACATGTTCATTGTAGGAACTGGATGGCATCAAGATGGAATCTATCTACCTCGGTGGTAGAGGAGCAGCCCTATGATGATCATGAGAGTCAAGTCCAGAAATCCATGGCCATGGTAGAGTGAAATAATAGAAAGAGTTTCTATTTAGATTTTCACATTGGACTTGAATCGAATGATTACATCATATGACAGAGACTAGGGTTTGACGAGTTTACCTTAACCCTAATCTGATCGAGGCTCAAGATAGAAGAACTTAATCACACAGGTAGCTACACCAAGAGGTTCACATTCAGCTCTGATGGGTTGCCACCATATACTGCTAGGTGTCACTGGTGGATTTTGGGAGCAATTAGAATGATTTAGATGATCGATCATTCTAGCTGTTCGAATCAGAAGAGTTCTAATCCATCGAAAGGAGTTTCGATGATGTCGATGATAGAGATCATGACATATCCCATTACCATATAGAACTGAACCTAACTGGGATCACACAAACAAGGGTTTGAATTCTGGTGATCATCAATTGAACTGATCTAGTTCAATTGATCTGAATGAGATTCAATTAGGTTCAAGAAAATCGTGCTAGCACTCGATTGAACCTAACGTTCTTCTTTTGCTATCATAAATAAGTTGTCCTGTCTGAGCCAAAGGAGTTTGTGCTCAAACAGAGGCCTTCATATGGTCTGACTGGAGGTTGTCCAAGTTCAGAAAAGGTTGTCTTATTTGTAAGACACTACCTGCCATTTTTGGTCACCTGCCATTTCTTGTTCTTTGACTTTGGTCAAAAGTCTACCTTTGACTGGTCAAACATTGACCATTGACACTTTGACTTTTGACCACATGTCATGCACCTATTGGAGAGCTGGTGGGGGCCTGTCCCCCTGCCAGAACCTAGCAAGGAGAAGGGCGCACGCCACCCTAGGCGTGTGCCCAAGTTGGAGGCGCCTAGGAGTCCTTGTTGGACAAGGACTCCACCTCTCTTTTGGATTCCAATTAGAGTTCTCCCTAAAACCAACTTTGACTGGATCTTAGGTGCCCTCTAAGTAGGAATCCAGGGGTCTCTATTCCCACCAATCAGATTTAGATCTGATTTCACAAAGGGTTGTGATTGGTTGGGAGGAAGAGGAGTTGGATCACGCTTAGTCTATAAAAAGGACCCTGCGCCCAACTCAGTTAAAAAAAAAAAAAGATTCAATTGAGAATTGAAAACCCCATGCCCCAAGGCTGCCTCTCCCCTCCTCCTCCATGCCAAAGCTTCTTCTCCTTCTCCTCTCCACGTCCAAAAGAGTTTTGGACCTTGGTTGGTGCGATCCAGATCAAAGAAAGGCGATCAAAAGTAAGAAGGCTGCACTGCTGCAAAAGGACGACTGCTGATCTTCAAAAGGAGTTTTGAAGATCCTCCAGATCAGATCCAGATCTAATTTTTGGAGGTGTGATAGAGAAGAAGAGGATCTCTAGATCCAACCCAAGTGGATATCGGTAGAGGCCAGGCGCTTGCGTGGCTAGATCCAGAACCTTCCGCTGCATACAGGATCATCAACAGGGTAATAGGATTACCCAAATCAGGTAAATTAAATTTGATTTAATTTATTCTTATTTTATTTTATTTATTAAAATAATAAGAATTAGATCTAAAATACATCAAAATCTGATTGGGATCAAGAAAAAAATTTTTGAAATATATCTCTTGATCTGATCAGATCTGAACGAACCTGATCCGGGAAATCAGGATTTCCCTTCAACTGGTATCAGAGCCATGGTTCTAAAATTGTTTAGATCTAATTTTAAATTTATTTTAATTAAAAAATAAGTGATTTCAGATGTCACATGAGATGTGATCAGATCTGAAATCAAAAAAAATTAAAATTAAATAATTTGGATCTAAGATTAGAAGATATGCATGACTAGTTCTAGAATAGAATAGTTCTATAGAATAGTCTTGCATGTTCTTAATTTAATCTGATTAAATCATACTTTAGATCTTTTTATTTACTATTTTTTAATATTATAAGTGTTATAATAACATCTGAAAAATAGCTAATAAAATTATTTAATTTTTGAATATCATATGAGATATGATTGATGCATGTCTAGACTAGTTGTAGAATAGTTCTACATAATTATCTAGATTAGAATTTATTTTGATTAGATCAATTTAAATCTAATTTTTTAGATTATTATGAGATAATTTAGATCTGAAAATATGCATGATTATGATACATGAGATGTATGCAAAATATGCCATAATTAGATCTGATTTATATATGAGATATATGATATAGATCTGATATTGTTTTGTAGTATTGAATGTTCCTGATTAAGGAGTTCCTCTTGGCCGTCCGATCATAAGAACGAAGAAGGGTTTAAAGGCCCTCTCTTTCCATTCGATGGGATGTTCTTATGATGTGTAGGGGTGCTGCGTGTTCGTCCTTAATCAGAAATCCAAAACTTACTTTCTGCAAAATCCTAGATCCTGAAACCCTAGGATTTATTGTGCATATTTTGTTTATGAACCCAACTTAATTAAGAATTAAGTTTATGGAATATTAATTAGGTCTAAAATTGAGAATTTTAGATCTAAGACATATTCATAATACTGGGTTCGGGCTTGGGTAGCTCAATTAGGTCTAAGCGGTTGATCAAACCGAATCAAGAGTTGGTTAGATGGGATCAACAATGCTTAAATTGACCAGCCTAATAGGATTAAGTCTGGGTCAAGATCGAGTCACGATCAAGCAAGACCTAATTAGGCTCAGAGGTTAGAGTCTGGATTGTAGGCTAACCCAATTGGTTCTGACTCAACAATTTGGTGTCTAAGGTAAGTTTGGCACATACGACCGACTGGTTTTTAATTGGAAGCTACTCGACCTGAATGCATTCTTGTACGAGTTAATGGCATATTCCTTCCACCGGTCTCACTTACCTGGCCATATCTGTTGACACAGTTCTGATCTGAGGTGGTCAATAATCCGAGCTAACCCATGCCACTAGGTTAGTCATAATTGTTATGACTATGCCAAGTCTAGTTTAATGAGACCTGAATCAATTCTCCCTAAGAAAAGATTAAGTCTGAGGTCTTCCACCATTGTAGATGTGCGGGCCCTTCCCGGGGTTGATTGTTCTCGGCTGGATACAGTGGCTCAGTTGCACCGGGAAGATGCAACCATGTCTATTAGGCATTGGATGCTATGGGCTGGAGGATGAGTTGGGCTCAATATTTCGGATACGGTGAGAGACTCAATTAGGAACCCAGTCTATGCAAATGGTGGGTCTGACTTAACTAAGGAGTGGATCAATATTCCGGATACGGTGAGATTCATGAATTAGAGACCAAGTTTGGGTGCACCATGATTAGAGAATCATTGAACAAGAGTTGTTCACTCATTGGCTAACCCATCACCAATAACTGTTAGGTGAGGTGATGAGTCAGTTGGTGAGACCGCACCACCCACTAGAAATCATTAATCGTGGAGATTTTTGCATCTCTACAGAGGGAGTGTAGGGATCCGAGAAAATAGTGGGAGCTAATTTGTTTAAAAATAAAATTCCTAAATAAATTGGTCAAGTCAAAATTACAGTATCTAACTAGAATCTTTGACTCTCTACAGGAAAAATGTCTGCGTCCAACCCATTGGCACGTATCCTGGACACACATAGACTGACTGGACCCAATTATAAAGATTGGCTCAGGAACTACAAAATTATTTTGGGTTTCGAGAAGTTAACCACATGTATTGGACCAGGACCCTCCCACCTTACCAGCCCGTCCATCCTGTTGAACAGAGAGCGTCTCTGGAAAAATGGATTGACGAAGATAATAAGGCCAGATATTACATGTTGGGCTCGATGTCTGATGAGCTCCAGCGCCAACATGAAGATATCGGGACTGCTCGCCAAATGTTGGCTCACCTGCAGGAGATGTTTGGTGAACAGAGTCGCGCAGCCAAATATCAAGTCACGAAATGACTTTTTAAGGCTAAGATGCGTGATGGGCAGTCAGTCCAAGATCACTGTCTGACAATGATCAAGGACATGGAAGAGCTTGAGAAGCTCGGTGTGAAGTTAGACTTGGACCTGCAGAATGATATTATTCTGCAATCCTTGACTGATGCATATGGGCAATTCATCATGAATTACCACATGCATAAACTTCAAGAATTCCTTGGCCGAAGTTAATGAATATGCTGGTTACCGCTGAGCTTTCTATGAAAGGTTCTAAAGGCTCAGTTCTTGCTATGGAACGGACTTCTTCCAAAAGAAAGTCTTATGGAAAGAAAAAGAAGTCTGTGAAAAAGCAAAAGGATGGAAGGATCAAAGAAGAAGAAGGCAGAGCCGAAGAAAAAGGCCGATGTCAAAGGAAAGTGTTTCCATTGCAACAGCGACGGCCATTGGAAGCGGAACTGCCCTACTTACCTGGCCACCCTGAAGAACAAGAAGGAAGGTCCTTCTGGAGGTATGCTCGTTATTGAGTCTAACCTTACGGTTTCTTCTGCATCCAGTTGGGTGCTTGACTCTGGTTCTAGTGCTCATCTGTGCACTTCATGCAGGATCTTGAGGATAGCAGGAGGCTGAGGGATGGAGACATGATCCTACGCATCGGTAATGGAGCAAGAGTTGCTGCAGTAGCCCGTGGGAACATACCCTCTTCGATTACCATCTGGTTTAGACTTAGTTTTGAAAGACTGTTATTATGTGCCTGCAGCTAGCAGGAATTTGATTTCTGTTTCATGCTTAGCACAAGAAGGTTATGTGATTCACCTTCTTTAAGGACCATTGTAACATTCTTTATGAAAGAAATAAAATTGCAAATGGTTTCCTTATTAATGGTCTTTATCAGCTACATATTGATGTACCTATTCTAACTATCGAGCAAAACGTGAATGCCAAACGACCTAGGGATAGTCCAAACGACAGATATCTATGGCACCTGAGATTAGGTCATATAGCAGAAGATAGGATCAACAAATTGGAGAAAAATGGGCTATTGAGTCCATTGACTTTCGAGTCATATCCAACTTGTGAATCTTGTCTTCAAGGCAAAATGACTAAACTCCCTTTTGTTGGACATGGGGAGAGGGCCACAGATCTCCTTGCCCTAGTACATACTGATGTGTGCGGCCCATTTGATGTGCCGGCTAGAGGCAATTTTGTCTACTTCATTACCTTTACCGATGATCTATCTAGGTATGGGTATGTGTATCTTATGAGACATAAGTCTGAAGCTTTTGAAAAGTTCAAAGAATTCAGACATGAAGTAGAAAAACAAACTGGAAAACCCATTAAGGTTCTTCGATCAGATCGAGGAGGTGAATACCTTAGCCGGAAATTCCTAGACTATCTCAAGAAAAATGGCATAGTCTCTCAATGGACTCCACCAGGAACACCTCAACTCAATGGGGTTTCAGAACGGAGAAATCGGACCCTATTAGATATGGTTCGGTCCATGATGAGCTTCACAGACCTCCCTGATTTTCTTTGGGGACACTCATTGTTAACTTCAATTTATCTATTGAATAGGATTCCCTCTAAAACCGTTCCTACCACACCGTATGAGATATGGCATGGTAAGAAACCAAGTCTGAGTCATCTCAGAATTTGGGGTTGTCCGGCTCATGTCAAAAGACAACAAGCGGACAAGTTAGAGTTTAGGTCCTTCAGAGCTCGATTCATAGGATATCCTAAAGAGTCATTAGGATACTATTTCTACATTCCAGAAGACCACAATGTGATTGTGAGTCGACATGCCATCTTTCTTGAAAAATAGTTTATTCAAGATAGCGGCATTGGAAAACAGATCAAGCTTGATGAGAAAGTCTCACAAGCAGAATGAGCTAAGGACCAAGTGGAACCAAATCAGGTTGAGCCAATAAGAACACTACCTCCTCCACCTCGTAGATCGAAAAGAGTTTCCCATCCCCCTGAAAGATACTTAGGTATTGTTTCAGAGGATGTAGAGGAAATGTTCCTCGTAGGTAATGGTGCTCATGGTGATGATCCCAAAACCTACAACGAGGCGATATCAGATATCGACTCCGAGAAATGGCTAGAGGCAATGCAGTCAGAAATTGACTCGATGCACTCAAACCAAGTCTGGACCTTGGTAGATCCACCAGAAGGTATAGTACCTATTGGATGTAAATGGATCTTCAAGAGAAAGATTGGTGCAGATGGGAATGTGGAGACATTCAAGGCTAGATTGGTGGCAAAAGGATTATAGTCAACACGAAGGCATTGACTATCAGGATACCTTTTCTCCAGTAGCTATGCTAAAATCCATCCGCACATTGCTTGCTGTTGCAGCCTATTTCGATTATGAAATATGGCAAATGGACGTGAAAATGGCATTCCTAAATGGATATCTTGAGGAAGATATCTATATGGAACAGCCGCTAGGTTTCACATCCAGTGATACTGATCACAAGGTTTGCAAGCTGCAAAGGTCCATATATGGACTTAAGCAAGCATCTCGGAGCTGGAACACTCGTTTCAATGATGTGATCAAAATATTTGGTTTCATCAAAAATGAAGAGGAACCTATGTGTTTTCAAAAGGGTCAGTGGGAGCGCTGTTGTCTTCCTCGTATTGTACGTGGATGACATCCTCCTTATTGGGAATGATATTCCCATGTTGACATCAGTCAAGATGTGGTTGTCCAAGGAATTCTCCATGAAAGACCTAGGTGAAGCATCCTTTATTCTAGGAATTAAGGTCTATAGGGATAGACCGAATAGGATGCTAGGACTTTCACAGAAGATGTACATAGAGAAAGTACTAAAGAGGTTTAGTATGAAAAACTCTAAGAGGGGATTAATACCCTTCAGACATGGTATTCATCTTTCCAAGAAGATGTGCCCTAGCACACCTGAGGAAATAGAACGCATGAGCAAGATCCCTTATGCTTCTGCAATAGGGAGCCTCATGTATGCCATGCTATGTACACGACCTGATATAGCCCATGCTGTGAGTGTCACAAGCAGATATCAGTCAAATCCAGATGAAGAACACTGGAACTTCTATGAAATGTATCCTTAAGTACTTGAGAAGAACTAAGGATATAATGTTGGTCTTTGGTAATGGAGAACTCCAAGTCCAGGGATACACAGACTCAAATTTCATGTCTGATATAGATGATCGAAAGTCGACATCTGGCAGACTATTTATGTACAATGGTGGTGCTGTCTGCTGGAAGAGTTCCAAGCAAGTGGTGATATCACCTCATCCACGATTACCTCGAGAAGGGTTACGTCGAGGTCAAGAGAGTCAACTCCATAGATAATGTGGCAGACCCACTTACAAAGTCGTTGGGCCAACAGAAGTTCGAAGCCCACCTTGAGAAGATGGGACTTAGACTTGTAGCCAATTGGCTTTAGGACAAGTGGAAGATTGTTAGATATATGTGCCCTAGAAGCCAGAATTGGCTGACACTTGTAATACACTTCTAGGGGCAAAATTGTAATTTTGACTAAAATCAATAAATGGGTTATTTTCTATCACATATGTGTATTTAGTGTCTGTGATACATCCTTTGAGTTAATGGCAATGATAATTCATATTTTCAAGAGTTGAAAATTTAAGACATGAATAATCATTATTAACTCATAAATTGCTCCCGACCATAGGATCATCACGAGGATGGTGATTGATCCAAAAGGTTGGTGTACAATCGCTTCTGTTTAGTAGATGAGTCTTGAGTCTATGGTGTGGAGACACCAGAGCGAGAGTACAGGTACTCGTTAGAGAACGAGGGCACTGAGCGTGACCACCTCGAGTAGTCATTAGGGAGTCTACCTTCTCGTCAATGACTGACTCGATGCTACAGTAGTGTGTCTGGTTCTTTGACCTGAGGTGCATCCGACAGTTCACCTTGAGGGTGTTATAGTTTGACTACACCATTACTCGGTCTCCTAGCCATATGGAACCCTGAGGTGTATGTTGGCTATGATATGTTCATTGTAGGAACTGGATGGCATCAAGATGGAATCTATCTACCTCGGTGGTAGAGGAGCAGCCCTATGATGATCATGAGAAGTCAAGTCCAGAAATCCATGGCCATGGTAGAGTAAAATAATAGAAAGAGTTTCTATTTAGATTTTCACATTGGACTTGAATCGAATGATTACATCATATGACAGAGACTAGGGTTTGACGAGTTTACCTTAACCCTAATCTGATCGGGGCTCAAGATAGAAGAACTTAATCACACATATAGCTGCACCAAGAGGTTCAAATTCAGCTCTGATGGGTTGCCACCATATACTGCTAGGTGTCACTGGTGGATTTTGGGAGCAATTAGAATGATTTAGATGATCGATCATTCTAGCTGTTCAAATCAGAAGAGTTCTGATCCATCGAAAGGAGTTTCGATGATGTCGATGATGGAGATCATGACATTTTTCAGCATACAGAACTGAACCTAACTGGATCATACAAACAAGGGTTTGAATCTGGTGATCATCAATTGAATTGATCTAGTTCAATTGATCTGAATGAGATTCAATTAGGTTCAAGGAAATCGTGCTAGCACTCGATTGAACCTAAAGTTCTTCTTTTGCTATCATAAATAAGTTGTCCTGTCTGAGCCAAAGGAGTTTGTGCTCAAACAGAGGCCTTCATATGGATCTGACTGGAGGTTGTCCAAGTCAGAAAAGGTTGTCTTATTTGTAAGACACTACCTGCCATTTTTGGTCACCTGCCATTTCTTGTTCTTTGACTTTGGTCAAAAGTCTACCTTTGACTGGTCAAACGTTGATCATTGACACTTTGACTTTTGACCACATGTCATGCACCTATTGGAGAGCTGGTGGGGGCCTGTCCCCCTACCAGAACCTGGCAAGGAGAAGGGTGCACGCCACCCTAGGCATGTGCCCAAGTTGGAGGCGCCTAGGAGTCCTTGTTGGACAAGGACTCCACCTCTCTTTTGGATTCCAATTAGAGTTCTCCCTAAAACCAACTTTGACTGATCTTAGGCACCCTCTAAGTAGGAATCCAGGGGTCTCTATTCCCACCAATCAGATTTAGATCTGATTTCACAAAGGGTTGTGATTGGTTGGGAGGAAGAGGAGTTGGATCATGCTTAGTCTATAAAAAGGACCCAGCGCCCAACTCAGTTAAAAAAAAAAAAGATTCAATTGAGAATTGAAAACCTCACGCCCCAAGGCTGCCTCTCCCCTCCTCCTCCATGCCAAAGCTTCTTCTACTTCTCCTCTCCACGTCCAAAAGAGTTTTGGAGCTTCTTGGTGCGATCCAGATCAAAGAAAGGTGATCAAAAGTAAGAAGGCTGCACTGCTGCAAAAGGATGACTGCTGATCTTCAAAAGGAGTTTTGAAGATCCTCCAGATCAGATCTAGATCTAATTTTTGGAGGTGTGATAGAGAAGAAGAGGATCTCCAGATCTAACCTGAGTGGATATCGGTAGAGGCCAGGCACTTGCGTGGCTAGATCCAGAATCTTCCGCTGCATACAGGATCATCAACAGGGTAATAAGATTACCCAAATCAGGTAAATTAAATTTAATTTAATTTATTATTATTTTAATTTATTTATTAAAATAATAAGAATCAGATCTAAAACACATCAAGATCTGATTGGGATCAAGAAAATTTTTTTTGAAATATATCTCTTGATCTGATCAGATCTGAACGAACCTGGTCCGGAAAATCAGGATTTCTCTTCACTGTGAATGGGTTTGTAGATTCTCTTCTTAAAATTAGAAAAATAAAATTGACTAAGAATGGGGTTGTGAGTTACTTTCTAAAGATTAGTGAGAAAATACTAAAATTTATCAATAATGGGTCGCAAGCCATCTTCTTGAGATTGGCAATCTAAAATCATTAAAATTTGTTAATTCAATTTTTGACATGGGATAGGTAGAATCGCTTGCTCTGGCTAAAGACTCTAAACTTAAAGCTTGTTGGAAGGCAATCTATCATTTTATCTTCCAAATTTTTTATTTTTTTAAATTTTTTTGTAGGACACTAATAAAAATGATTAGCTCAATTTCTGGGGAGTACATCATCAAAATATCCTGTATGAACCTGATGGAGTATAATGAAGGATCTATAAAAAACAAATCAAGTGGTACCCCTCCTTGATAAATATTTTTATTTTTCTTTTTTTCACTAAGAATAATAAAAATTAAGTTGGCGAGAGAGAATAATTAACTTTAAAATTTATGAGTCCTCAAGTATGATTTAAAATAATTAGCTTTATATATCCAAACTTTATTTTGATTAAGAGTTAATTAGGCACCCTAATTAATGAATGATTAACGATCTAGATAATTTTAGAGATACGGAGGAGTAAATTATTAAGAAAATTCAATGAATGATAGGATTTAGACCAGACCTGAAAAAAGAGTATCTTACAAGCCAATCGCATATGTGATATGATGGTACTTTTCTTTATAAATTTTTAATTCATGTAATAACATTTTCATTTATCAATGAAATAAAGGTATTATTTCATCATTTTAGCTGCATCTTATAATATTTAAGATTATGATGAACCCCATGGATTAGGGCAATGATTTTAAGAGACATGAATGGATCATGCCTATGAGACCTAAAATGCTAAAATCCTAATCCTAAATATTTCTAGTCACAAAAATATTGAGTCGGGGCTCAATGCTCTGGATAAACTAACACATCCTATGTATGCTCAAAGGAGAGGGTGTCTGATCTCACAAGTCACTTGTATGGAGACACTAATACAAGGATGTGGGTGCTCATTAGGAAATGAGTTCACTAAATTGACTTGCTTGCAGAGAACATCTTATGGAGTCTTACTAACATATCAAAAAATGGTTCTCTAAGTAGGAGTGGTGCAAATGATCCTTGGACTTGAGATCATCATGAAATCTTATGCATATGAATCCATATTTTGGTTCATATCCAAGTATGTCATTAAGACATGTATGGAATGTTCTGGATATCATGGAGTGTGTATGAAGATTATGAGTTGATCAATAAGGAATCGATCACTCCTAGTAAGAGGAGTTTGCATCCTATGAATTCTCAATCCGAGATGACTCAGAAAAATCTTTTGGGCAAAAGTAGGATGGAGGCTAGAAAAGGGTTTCTAATGCTTCATCATTTGAGTTATCATTGGTTAATTAAGAATTGATATGAATATATTTAAGAGTTTGACAAGATTCCATACTCATGAACATATTTGGGATCCAGGGATGATCGAAGAATTGAATTGCATTGTAACTTGCCACTGAAGGATATATTTGATATTTTTATTAAATTTTATATTTTCTAGATAGTCATCACATGTTGCTAGATGTCAATCTTGACTTATAAGTTTGATTGAATTAAAAAATTTAATTCGTTCATCAATTAAAAAGAGTTCTAATTGTTAAAGTTGGGATAGCTCGATTTGACCTAAATTGGTTAGATTGGGTTCCAATCAAATTAGATCAACTTGCATCCGGACCTCTTACTAATTAGATGTAGAATCCAATGGGTCACACACAAAGAAAATTGATTAAAAATCCAACTAGAATAGATCAAGTTTATAGATTGAACATGCTAGCACATATTCCAAACCCTAGCCATAGATTGAATCGGATTGGGGTTTGATTCCTTTTCTGATTCAATTTTTTGTCAAAATTGGCTAACCAATTTTTGGTTGGGTTAAGCCATTTTGAAGCACCTTTAATTCTCTCTCTCTCTTTCTCTCTCTCTCCCTCCCTCTCTTTTTAATGCCCAAGATACATTTGAATTGGTCAAATTATATGGGCATGGGATTTGTTATAAGCACCTAAGACATGTGGGCACCCCCCTTCCTCATGTTTATCCATTTGACATTTCACATAAACTTATTTGGGGCATGAACATCTGAAGAGTCCTTCTGAGGCTTATATGCCTCATTGGCTTTTAAGTTAAATGGATAAGATCAAATGCCTTGCCGCCCACATTATCACATGCGCCACCTAAAGTCCATATTGTTGTGGACTTATTTTTCTTTACACCACATATTTCTCCATGCCCAAGATCTGAATTGGCACCTATTATTGTGACCCTTGGATGGCTATCAAATGCCAATCAATGGTTGAGAATGTTGGCGCCAATGAGATGTTTCACGACTCTTCGGAAAAAACACCGTAGAATTAATTTTGAAGAGTCCTTCTACTTGAAGCAACCCTTCAGATTAATTTTCAATGTTTCCACATGTCCTAGACATCTGATAGGTGCGAGAAAAATGGAATGGGCATGAGATGGGCATGAGATCAACACCTATAAATAGGTGGGCACCCGAGGCTTTCAGATTCATTCCAAACAAACAAACGTTTTTTTCTTACAACCTTATCCCAATATTCTTCTTTCTTTGTCCTATCAAGACAAGGTCCTAAATTAGGATGAGAAGTCTTCTTTAGGATAATGACTTTGGAAGATAAATAGGCAAGATAGGGAATAGAAAAGTAATAGAAAAAGCAAGGCTAGGAAGAGGGAAGGTTGTCTTTCTCTAGGGGGTCTAAATAATTCTCTTTCTTCCTTTGTTAAGATAAGGTCTTGATTAGGACAAGGAGTCTAATTTAAGATGAGAGCTTAGAAAGAGAATTAGGAATTGATCAATGTGAACCAACATGTCAAGGGTTAGAGTCTTGATCAAGACCCTGCGTGGATCACCATTGGAGGACGTACACTTGGATGCCTAGTGGAAAGATTGATTACCAACTTCTTTCTATCTTCATCAACCTAAGGTATACTTCTATACCTTTTATATTTATATGATTGTGTAGTATATGGTTGTTAATCATCAATGTAATCTTGGGTTAGGGTTTGATGGTTAGAAGTTCTTGATAAAATTTTTGAAATCTGTGCTTCTGCTGTGCCATAAGAACCCTACAGTGGCATAAGAGCCAGGTTTGTTTGGCTCAAACATATGCTGATGATGCATGCTATTTGATATATTCATAATCTTAGATTCTTGCTATGAATAGTATTTGTTATTCATCATTCTATAATGTTGCCCTGGCATAGTGGTGGATGTCCGCTATGTGGTGGATGGTTGTCCTAGAATGTTGCTATAACAAATAGCATGATAGCATTTAAGCATGAATTATATATGCATATGTGTTATGTAGATATAAAATGATTATACATGTTATTTGTATACTCATGCTTTATATGTGCTATAGTTGCATATATGATTGATTTAAGATAAGATGTGCTTTGAGACCGTTAAAAGCCCTTGTAAATTTATATTAAGTCATAGTGCTAAAAAATCAAATGGAAATCCATTCAAGAAATGATTGATCAATTGGTGTCTAGAAAAGTGGTTCTAACAAGGTAAAGAGAATGTGGTTTATTAATTGGGTCCATTTCTTATCTAGCCAATTCTTTTGGTGTCTAAGGCAAGAATGGGGGGCCTCCCACCTCTCTCCCACTTACCTAGCCAATTTGATTCAATTTAAATCTTGAATTGGAAATGCTAATTGATTAATGGCACTACATATGCCTTCCTTCATGCTTAGCCAATTCTTTATCAAAAATCATAGTAGGTTTATTGTGATATCCACAAGGCCCACTATGAGGATTGATGAGGGAATGTCTTCGTGCATATTTAATGCTTATGGTATATTTTGAATATGTTGCTTTGTTGTGATATCCACAAGGGTAGCATTTTTCAAATATGACTGTATGTAAATGAAAGGATTGATTTAACTAAAATACTATAATTTGTTGTAATATCCATAAGGCTATGAGTGTTTTAGAGGCAAGGTTAATGTTTAGAATTGCATGAGATGCAATTGGAAAGGTTATCCTACCTTTGAACTCATAGAGATTTGTTGTGATATCCACAAGGCTTCATTGAGGATTTAAGGTCTCAACCCCATTAAGAAGTCTTGTTTAGATTTCTCGTTTACCATAGGTGAGGGCTATGGTATCCGATAAAATAGTGGGAAACATAATTAGTCAAAAGCTCTTATCTAGTTATATATGTCAAACATGAATGGTCTGCTTATACTATTGTTCTTATTTAATGTTGATTTAGTTCTGTGTTATGGCAACTTCACACTCACTACATGACACCATAAATAAAAATAAATTGACCAATTCAAATAGTGTGAACTGGTTGAGGGAAATTCATACAAGAGAATGTCTCCAATATTCTGGAATTATCTAACCCTATTATGGTCAGTAATAATGAAAAGGCAAATGATTTTACATGTAATTATTGTGGCAAGTTAAAACATTGGGAGAACAATTGCAAGAATTATCTTGCAAGCTTGAAGCAAGGTACAAGTATTGTACCAACTAGTGTGTATATTATACATACCTATTTTTCATTAAGCGCCTTTGACTTTGATATGTAGGTATTGGATACCACCTATGGATCACATATTTGCAATTCTTTGTAGCAATTACAAAATATTAGAGGGCTGAAAAGAGGTGACCATAAGCTTTTCGGCGCAAGTGTTGAATTCATTAGCATAGAGGCCATGGAAACTTGTTTGCTTAATTAGCCTTCGAGCAAAATTTTAGAATTAAATGAATGTTATTATATGCCTAAAGTCATTAGAAATATCATTTCTATATCATTGTTATTAAAACAAGATTAAGAAATAAGGTTAATGGGCAATGGTTGCACCATTTTATTTTCTAATGAATTTTAAGGCAGTGGTTATATTGATAACAATCTTTTAATTCTTGCACTCAATGAAAATGTTTCTCAGGTTAGAAGGAATATGAAAAGAGAGAGAGAAGATGTGAATACCACATTTCTATGGCATTGCCATCTTGGTCATATTAGTGAAACAAGGATAAACAAGTTATACAAAGGAGAGTATTTTGACCCATATGATTATGAATCATTTAGAACTTGTGAATCCTGTCTCATGGTAAGATGACCAAGACTTCATTCTCTGGACATGGAGAGAGGGCAATGGAGTTGTTAGCCCTAGTACATCAGATGTATGTGGGCTGATGACAACTCAGGCCAGAGGAGGATACTCCTATTTTATTACCTTTACATATGATTTATCAAGGTTCGGATACGTGTATCTTATGAAACATAAATCCAAAGCCTTTGATAAGTTTAAGAAGTATCAAAGTATGATCAAGAAATAAACTGAAAAAAGTATCAAGATTCTTCAATCTGATCGAGGAGGAGAATACTTATCTAGTGAATTTCTTGATCATCTTAAGAATAAAGGTATTCTCTCTGAATGGACCCATCCTTATACTCCATAATTAAATAGTGTAGCAGAAAGAAGGAATCGCACTTTGATAGACATGGTGTGGTCCATGATGTGCTTCATTGATCTTCCAATATCATTCTGGGGATATATCCTAAAGACTGCTGCATACATATTAAATAGGGTGCCTTCAAAGTTTGTTGCTAGTACTCCATATGAGATATGGAAGGGAAGAAAGTCTAATCTTAAACATCTTAAGATTTGGGGCTGTCTTGCTTATGTCAAAAAAAATTTTGGACATAAGCTAAGTGCTAGATCAGATAAGTGTAGGTTTATAGGATATTCTAAAGAAACAAATGGATACTACTTCTACCACCCTATTGAACAAAAGGTATTTGTTAGTAGGCATGCCACTTTCTTAGAAAATGAGTTCACCAAAGGAGGTAGTGGGAGGAATATTGAACTTAGAGAAGTTCAGGACCTACAAACCAATCCAAAATACCTATGGTTGGACCACAAGGAGATCCTCAACTAGATGTACCCAAGGATGAGGTACATCCACAATACACACCTCCTCTCCAAAAGTCTAATAAAGTGCATCAAGCACCTTTGAGATAATGGTTTTGTCATTGAGAATGACAATACAATCAACATCACTAATGATGATGATCCACTGACCTATTCAGAAGTTGTCATGAGTAGAGACTCAAACAGATGGCTGGAAGCCATGAAATCTAAAATAAATTTAATGTATATCAACCAAGTGTGGACTTTGATTGATGCGTTTGAGGGTGTAACCCTAATAGGGTGCAAATGGATCTTCAAGAAGAAGATCAGAGCAGATGGCCAAGTTGAAACCTACAAAGTTGGGTTGGTGGTGAAGGATTTTAGATAAAGGCAAGGAATTGACTATGATGAAATCTTCTCACCATAGCTATGCTCAAGTCCATTCGGATCTTGCTTGCTATAGCTGCATACTATGATTATGAGATCTAGTAGATGGTTGTCAAGACTGCTTTTCTCAATAGTAATCTAGAGGAAGAAGTCTATATGATTCAGCCAGAAGGATTTGTCTCAAGCAGAAGGACATATCAAGTATGCAAGCTGAATAAATCCATTTATGGATTAAAGCAAGCTTCGAGAAGTTGGAACATCCATTTTGATATGATAGTCAAAGAGTTTGGCTTTATTAAAAATAAGGATAAACCATGTGTGTATAAGAAGACAAGTGAAAGTGCTGTTGTCTTCTTAGTTTTATATGTCAATGACATACTGCTCATTGAAAATAATATTCCAATATTGCAATCAATCAAGACTCGGCTATCAAATAAGTTTTTCATGAAATATTTAGATAAAGCATCCTATACGTTGGGTATAAAGATCTATAGAGATAGATCTAATAGGATGCTAAGCTTGTCCCAGTCTCGGTACATAGATCTTATGTTGAAGAGGTTCAACATGAAGACAAGTAAAAGAGATTATTTGGCTATAAGTCATGGAATAAGTCTCTCTAAGAAAATGTGTCCTAAGACACCAGAGGAGAGGAAAAGAATGAGTCAAATATCTTATGCTTTGGCTGTAGGTTCAATAATGCATGCTATGCTATGTACAAGGCCTGATGTAGCCTATGCTTTAAGCATAGCTAATAGATTTTAGGCTGATCTAGGAGAGGATATTTGAAAAGCAATAAAAAACATTCTTAAGTACATAAGGATGACTAAAAGTATTTTTCTAATATATGGAGGAGTATTAGAGTTGAAACTAGAAGGATATATAGATTCTAGTTTTCAATTTGATCTAGATGATAACAAGTAAATATCAAGATATGTATTTACCCTAAATGGTGGAGCAGTTAGTTGGAGAAGTTTCAAGTAGTAGATAGTAGTTGACTCGACCACTAAGGCAGAATACATCGCTACTAGTGAAGCCACTAAGAAAGCTATTTGGATGAAGAAGTTCATCAAGGAATTAGGTATTATTCCTGAAATTCAAGGATCAGAGCCACTTTATTGTGATAACATTGGGGTTGTTATTCAAGCCAAGGAACCTAGGTCTCATCAAAGAACCAAGCACATCCTCAGATGCCTCCATCTCATTTGAAAAATTGTAGAGAGATAAGATGTTGTCTTAGAATAAGTTGATTTAAAGAATAATATTGCTGACCCATTCACTAAGGCCATACCATAGCAGTTATTTGATCGCCATCTGGATTGTATGGGATTGAAATATAAAGGTGATTGGCTTTAGTGCAATTAGAAGATTGAAAGAAGAGTGCCCTGCAAGCCAATTGCATATGTAATGCGATTGTACTTTTTTTTATAAATTTTTAATTTATATAATGATATTTTCATTTATCAATGAAATAAAGGCATTGTTTCATCATTTTAATTGTATCTTATAATGTTTAAGATTATGACGAACCCCATGGATTAGGAAAATGGTTTTAGGGGATATGAATAGATCATGCCTGTGAGATCTAAAATTCTAAAATATTAATCCTAAATATTTCAAGTCATTGAAACATTAAGTTGGAGATCAATATTCTGGATAGACTAGCACATCTTATACATGCTCAAAGAAAAGGATGGCTGATCTCATAAGCTACTTGTATGGGGATACTAATACAAGGATGTAGGTGCTTATTAAAAAATAAGTTTACTGAATTAACTCTCTTACAAGGAACATCTTATGGAGTTTTACTTGCATGTTAAAAGATGGTTCTCTAAGTGGGAATTATGCAAATGATCCTTAGACTTGAGATCATCATGAAATTTTATGCACATGAATCCATATTTTGGTTTACACCCAAGCATGTCATTAAGGCATGTATGGGATGTTCTGGATATGGTGGAGTGTGTATGAAGGTTGTAAGTCAATCAACAAGGAATCAATCACTCCTAATAAGAGGAGTTCGCATCCTATGAATTCTCAACCCTAGATGACTCAAAAAAAGTCTTTTGACCAAAAGCAGGATGGAGGGTAGAAAAGGGTTTCTAATACTTCATCATTTGAGTCATCATTGGTTCATTGAGAATCGACATGAATATGTGTATGAGTTTGACATGATTCCATACTCATGAACATATTCGGGATGTAGGGATGATCGAAGGATTGAATTGCATGGTAACTTATCACTGAAGGATATATTTGGTATTTCTATCAAATTTTAAATTTTTTGGATAGTCATCATATATTTCTAGATGTCAATCTTGATTTATAGGTTCAATCAAATTAAAGAGTTTAATTCGATCGCCAATTGAAAAGAGTTCTAATTGTTAAAGTCGAGATAGCTCGATTTGACCTAAATCGGTTAGATTGGATTTCAGTCAGATTAGATCAACTTACACCTAGACCTACTGCTAGTTAGATATAGAATTCAATAGGTCACACATAAAGAGAATTGATTAAGAATCTAATTAGATTAGATTGAGTTTGCAGATTGAACATGCTAGCACATGTCGCAAACCCTAGCCCTAGATTGAATCAAATTTGGGTTCGATTCATTTTCTGGTTCAATTTTTTAGAAACATTGGCTAACCAATTTTTGGATGGGTTAATCCATTTTGAAGCACCTTTTATTCTCTCTCTCTCTCTCTCTCCCTTTTCAATGCACAAGATACATTTGAATTGGTCAAACTATATGGGCATGGGAATTGTTATTAGCGCCTAAGACATGTGGCGCCCCATGAGATGGGGCACCCCCTTCCTCATGTTTTTCCATTTGACATTTCATGTAAACTTATTTGGGGCATGAACATCTGAATAAGCAAGGCACCTAAAGAGTCCTTCTGAGGCTTAAATGCTTTGTTAGCTTTTAAGTTAAATGGATAAGATCAAATGCCTTGCTGCCCACATTATCACATGCGCCACCTAAAGTTCATATTATTATGGACTCTTATTCTTTTTATGCCATATATTTCTCCACGCCCAAGATCTGAATTGGTGCCTCTTATTGTGACCCTTGGATGGCTATCAAACACTAATCAATGGTTGAGAATGTTGGTGCCAATGAGAAGTTCCATGACTTTTTAGAAAAAATACCATAGAATTAATTCTGAAGAGTCCTTCTGCTTGAAGCAACTCTTCAAATTAATTCCCAATGTTTCCACATCCTGAACATCTGATAGGCATGAGAAAAAGGGAATGGGCATGAGAAAAGGTGTAGAAGGGTGCGAGATATTTTAGTTAGCATCCAATCAACACCTATAAATAGGTAGGCATCCAAGGCTTTCAAATTCATTCCAAATAAACTCTTCTTTCTTACAACCTTATCCTAATATTCTTCTTCCTTTGTCTTGTCAAAATAAGGTCCTAAATTAGGAAAAGAAGTCTTCTTTAGGACAATGACTTAGAAAGAAAAATAGGAAAGATAGGGAATAGGAAAGTAAGAGAAAAAGAAAGGCTAAAGAAGAGGAAAGGTTGTCTTTCTCCAGGGTATCTAAATAATTTTCTTTCTTCCCTTATTAAGACAAGATCTTGAGTAGGACGAGGAGTCTAATTTAAGACAAGGGCTTAGAAAGAGAATTAGGAAAGAACAAGGGGAGAAAGAAGTAAGAGAGAGAGTCTTTGGTGTTAACACTTATTGAAGTATGGCTTTGCCAAGTTAGAATTATCAGATTCTTCGTAGAAGAATTGATCAAGGTGAACCAACGTGTGAAGGATTACAGTCTTGGTCAAGACCCTATGTGGATCATCGTTGGAGGGCGTATACTTGGACATTTAGTGGAAAGATTGATTACCGGCTTCTTCCTATCTTCACAAGCCTTAGGTATACTTCTATACCTTTTATATTAATATGATTGTGCAATATATGGTTGTTAATCATCAAGGTGATCTTGGGTTAAAGTTTGATAGTTAGAATTTCTTGATAAAATTTTGAAAATATGTACTTTCGCTATGCCATCAGAACCCTACAAGATTAAATTTTAAGAGTGAATCTGAAATTTTCTTCTTACTGATCTCAATAAAAAATCTACTTCATGGAAGTTGGGTAAAAAAAAGATCAAAATATGTAAAAGTTCTCCTTAAAATTTGCTATATATATAATATTAATTTTTTACTGAGTAACCAGACCCCTTCGCCTATGTAAGCATTGTGGTTCATGTAAAAAGATGGGCAATATAAAAAAAAGAGGGTTTAGCATTGTCTCATTGAGTAACCGGGCCCCTTCGCTTAAGTAAGCATTGTGATTCATGTCAAATGATGGGGATGCAAGAAATCATTAAAAAAAAAGAAAAAAAATGGATAATAAGAGAACTAAATTGCAAGAAGACATTAAACCCTTCTTACATCAAGTTAGAGGATTTAAAGAGTAAAGTGGAAAGTTGGTGAAAGAAGATTTTAAAAACTTTTATGACTAACACTCAACCACTAATTGGATCGAATTAGTAATCCGACTATGTTCCTCTTCAATGGTCCGGTTGGATATTAGTTATCTTTAGAAATATCTAAAACTAACTTTTAATTCAAGACTAAGTCGGTATATATTGCTAATTTATCTATTTTACTCGAGGATGAGCAAAACTTATGTTGGGGGATGTGATAAACATATTAAATATATTTATAAAATTATTAATTTATTTTTATTTTTAAAAATTAATATTTTTATTTATCTTTTATGAAAAAAGAATTATTGATGAAAAGATCTCTATTTATGGGTCAAAATGAAGAGAATTTAGAGCAAATTGGACTTAAAATGGATCCAAAATGAAGATTCAAAGGAAAAAGAAGAAAAAATAAAAATAATAATAAATCCAATCCAAAAACTAGCCCACACTAGCCCATTAGGCTAGCTGGTGCATGATGGACCAACCGATCGGTCCATGAAGCTAGGTGAAGACCACCCAACTCAACAAGCATGTCCAATTAGCGCACGACGCATGGCAGACGTGAACCCTTAAAGGGTTCACAGAAAAACCAACATGGCATATAGGGGTAAAACCAAAATTTTGGTAGATGCGACATGATGTGATTCATCTAGGTCTTCGATGAGACTGGTCTACGGGCAGTGCACCAATAGTGGTTGCACGATCGAACAACAGGCATTCATCCCGATCAAGATCCAATGGCCTGCATGGATTTTTGATTGATTCAGGATAGTGCCTAGCATTTTTTAATGATCCGACAGTTCAAATTTGCACTGGTGAAGATCCAATGGCCAAGAGATGATTCCAATTTGATTCAGGATATCTTAGGTGCAATCCGATGGTCAAAAATCATCTGATAGATGATCCAACGATCCATAATTGATTTAGGCCCTATTGAAGTTGTAAATAGTAGATTTTGTGTTGATCTGAGCCATTTAAACACGATCCGATGGCTGAAAACTTCATAGCCGTAGGAATTTGAATTAAAATCAAAATTTTCATTTCTCTCCTTCTCTGATTCGAATTCTCACATTTTCTCCTCTATAAAAGCCATCTTAAGCCAATTCATCAATCAATAAGCCTCCCCATTAGGGGATCAAACCTCTCCTTCACCAGAAGCTTCCTTACTCCTTGTTTCTCTCCAAAGCCCTTCTTTCTACCTTCTTTCTTCTTTCTTTCTTCAACAGATCACAAAAGCTCCCTACTTCTCCACCAACATCTCTCTCCTGCTCCTGATTTCTACATCCAGCTGCTATCCAGGTCCTTCCACAAAGCTCCAAGATGAAGACATTAGCGAGAAGCATTTCGATGGTCGATTGATTAGCTTGTTCTCAAGAGATCACTATGATCTTGTTTGATGATGTTTTCTATTTTTTCATCTTTTGTATTTTTTTAATTTGCAATAAAGATCACTTTTATTTAAAATATTTTTGTATCTTATAAGATTGATCTGGAATAATTTATTATCCTTTGAACGAGCCTTGATCTATGGATACGATTCATGCTCTTGGCATAGATTATCTATAGATTAATTTTTTTATTATATCTAAATTAATTTAAACTAGCCTATAACTTTAAGAGATGAGCTGTGATCCAAGGATACGGGCCATGCTCCCTAAGATAGGTTATATCTTTATTAATTAGATATTAATTTAAGCATATTAAAAAGTAAAAAAAAAATTAGTTTTCCTACTACAGGATCAATTTGATCTGATCGAATCTAAAGAAAAATTTTAAAAATTATTTCTACTATCCAATCAGATCTAAGAGTTCTTAGATGTGATTGGAATGATCTTACCTTGCCGATGATCTGATGAATGTTGAAGTTCCGACTTGAGCCATGCACATGCCCGGCTTCTATCAAAGTCCACTTGGATCAGATCTAGATGTCCTCTCCTATTGGATTTGATCTTAAATGATCAGATCTAAAAACTTCTAGTGTGCCTTCAAAAACAATCTCCGACAGTAGCCCATCCATCACACAAACTGAAACTGCTTTGATCGATCTTCACGCCTGCAGGATCTTGACCTTTCTTTGTTGTTTCACCCAACTCCTTGGATGTGGAGAAGAGGGAGAACATCAGAGAGAGGGGGTGTGGAGATCGAGAAAAGGGCAGGGCTTTGCTATAGATTAATTGCAATACAATAACAAGGGTGCAACACATCTATTTATAAACTAGTTGCAACGCTGAAGTCCTAGAGCTTTAAGCAAACACTTTGGTTAAAGCAGAAGGACTCTCTTCAGATTTCATAACCCATACCAGAATTTATCTTCATTTTGTCACACAAAACAAAGGAGAACTTGGTGTGGAAAAAGAATGATAGAGATGGTATGGCACAAGGCACTTATCTCTTGGAGTTTTGATCTCATCAAAACTCCAAACCCTATCTACTATGGGTGCATGCCAAAGGGGGCATGCACCCTCTTTTCTTCATGCAAATCCTCATAGGGACATGCATCGTTAGATGAATTCTAGAGGGCGCATGTCTCCTCTTGGCATGCACCCTCTTTTCTTCATGCAAATCCTCATAGGGACATGCATCGTTAGATGAATTCTAGAGGGCGCATGTCTCCTCCCTTGATTCCTGCAAAGATCTGATCAAAATAGCCTTATCCAAATTTCATCTCATGATTTAAGGACAAACCCTGATCTCATCAAGATAAGCCCTATTTGATCTAGACAAGCCCTATTCTAACTAGGACAAGCTCTAGTCAGACCAGGACAAATCCATACAGAGGTCCCGCATGAGCTAAATCTAATTTGACTCAGTCAAGACAAACCAGAATGAAGACGAAAGAAAAAAGTAAGATCCAATCATGTGCTAGCATGATTTTCTTGAACCTGATTGGATCAAATCCAAATCAATCAAACTATGTTAGCCCAATTGATGACATCCAGATCCAAATCCTTATTCATGTGATCTAGTTAGATTCAGTTCTATATGATAATAAGACATGTCGCAATCTCCATCATCGACATCATCGAAATATCTTTTGATAAATCAGAGTTCTTTGGGTTCACCCAATTTGAATTATCAATCATCAAGATAATTCTAGTTAGTCCCAAAATCTACTAGTAACTATTGGAAAATATATTCTAAAATCAATCATCTAGGTTATAGATAGTTGAGCTGATTGTAAATATACTTAAATTATTATAATAAATAAATTTATTATTTTGATATTTTCATCATTTTTGGGTATTTTTCTATAATGAACTCTTCTGTGATGAAGTTCTTAGGCCTATTTAGACTCGACGAAGAAGGATTTATCATTTACTCATTAAACTTATTTGCGACCAAATGATATGTTGTTACCTAGGATGATAATATACTGAGTGTAGGTCATTGTATGCCATATGCATTGGTTGTCCTCTTAACCATGAAGTATGATGTACTGGTATGGCATGCAGGTTAAGTATAAGGATACATTTCATTGAACGTGATCCAACTACATAGCTTCCTACTATCAAGAGTTGATCGTAAAGGATATGGGTATAAGTGTCTCTTAGATCTGAGATCACCATGGTGACCTACAAGCAACTCACTGTACTTAGATATCAAACTATCTGAATTTCTAATTTAGTGATGAAAGATTACTAGGTGCACTCAAGTACTTATTTTATCAATGCATGAGTCAAGATGGGATTGACCCCTCCAATTGTTGGAGCAGATGCATCACTATTTTTTAATTTAGCAAAACCTCAGTCGGGGTGATTCATTCGATGAACACTAAATTTTAAAATACACAATAGATGATTTTCTAGGGTTGATAGTTAAACCCTAGATCATCTTTTGAGAATTAAGGTTAAGAGAATAAATTATACGATAACCATATGCCACAAGTTCGTCAATATTGCATTACGATTATTCGACCTATCGAGACATCGAGTATCATTGCTAGATGGTCACATCGATTGGTACAGAAAATTGATTTCTATGCTACTGGCTTAGGGTTCGAACCTATGGGATCACACATAATAGAAGTTCTTACTTGATCTGATGGCTGATCAAGAGTTTTAATGGTCTGGGACTCTATGGTCAAGAGTCCCACTAGACTAAGATTCTATGATCAGGAGTCCCACTAGATTGAAACTCTACCTTTTTGGATCCCATTGGACTGGGACTCTAAGTCCTACTTATCTAAAACTCTCTGATCAAGAGTCTCATAGGTCTGAAACTCTATGATCATGATTTTCATTCATTTGGAACACTAGATTTAAGAGTCCTATTGGTTTGGGACTCTTCAAGAGTTTCATATAGATAGGACTTTAGTGCGTAGACACCCATCCGATTGGGACTCTATATTTATTAGAGGATTAATTAGCAATTTGATTACTGATTAACTTAATTTATTTGAGCGATAAGGATTCTATTGGTGTGGAAATCCATAAGGACTCCGAAGGTAGTTGGAGTGGAGGAGGCAAGGCCATCGATAGGACCTGCAAAACAAAATCCAAACCAGAGATGGATGGCTCCGGTAGGATCCTCCGATGTTCAAGTTAATTCTCCGACCAACTGGAATGGAGTGCTTAAGATATAAAGAGATAGAATAATAGAAAGGAGAAGAAAGCTTGGAGAAAAATGTATCTGAAGGATCCCTTTTATAGATGGAGCATGTAACAGACTAATGGTGACAGTCATAACCATCGGATGATGGGCCGCTCGGGGCCATATGAAGTTTATTATGGAGGGTGGTGTTCGTTGTCGCTATATGCCAGTCCGTTGAGATTTAATAGTTGAGGTTTGGGTGGAATAGATGTTGATGGCAAAGGACCTCAAATTATGATAATTTTAGAGAAGTTCGAACTCCTCTAAGGTTCACTACTACAAAAAAGGGCTACGGTAGTGGTTCGTAACCGCTGTCGTAGCCCAAAAAATTGCTATCAAAGGTTATGGCAGCGGTTATTTAACCGCTGCTACTGAAGCCATCGTCGTAGCTCTATGGTAGCGATTATTGCAATGGTTGTTTGAACTGGTGTCATAGATAGCCTATTATAGCGGTTTATAAATTGCTGTAATAGATCGACCTATAGCAGCAGTTATATAACCACTGCCATAGGTTATCTATGGTTGCGGTTACATAATAGCTACCATAGGTAATCTATAGTAGCAGTTTTTTAACCACTGCTATAGGGCTAATGCAGTGGTTGGCACCATCTGCACCAAAAATCTATGGCAGTGATTGACATGGATATGGTAGCAGTTATAAAATCACTACCGTAGATCTTGAATAATTAAAAAGATTAAAATTATATATATATATATATTTTACTTGATAAATACAGATATATAACATGAGAAAATATAATAAATATAAAAATTATTCTAAAATGCTAAAATTTTATTATCAAATAAAATTTATTATAATATTTTTTTAAAAAATAAAATATATTAAAAGTCTCCTAAATCTACATCATCATCGTCGTCATCGAGAGTCGGAGTTGGAGCTGAAGCTAGAGCCGAAGCTGGAGCTGGAGCTAGTGCTGGAGCTGGAGTCAGAGCTAGAGCTGGAGCTGAAGCTGGAATATGGGCTAATATATCCTCGAAGCCCATGACTCTAAAATACACACTGAGCATCGATATCATATCTCTCACGATGCCTTTCAAATGAGATGTGCACTCCTCAGCCTGATCTGCCCGCGTTGCAGCATGATCTGCCCATGCCAATGCCTCCTCAAGCTCCTTCCGACTGACGATACTAGAAGTCTGTGAGGAGATGCTCACCTCGGACCAATAGCTCATCGGCATTTGTTCGGACCTACATCAGATCCTCCTAGAGTGCTCAGACCCTAAGACCTAAGATAGATGATCATGGAGCCCAGAGGTATCTGGACCCTCGCTTGCGAGCGCATCTAACTGATCCTGTAATTATAAATTGAAATAAAATTTTATAAGAAATGCTATAATACTAATCATATATACTAATATATTTAATACTTACAAAAATATGCTCGATCGTGGTGTTCATCGGCCTGTCCATCTTGTCCATGTGGTTGGATTGAAAGATCTCGCTATGGCTGAGCATCACTTTATCTCTCATCAGCTATAACAAAGAATAAATTTATTAGAAAGATGATAAAAAATATGAATTTAATTTATCTAGTAAGATTTAAAATTAATTATCTTTTTATGCACATGACTGGCAATAGACTCGCGGCCTAGAGTGTGCGTATACTCCTGGGCTGTACGATTCTCCTAGTTCTGATGGAAGGTAGCCTAATAAGTATTTAAATAAATAATAAATATTTAAAAAATATTTAAATAAAACCTTAAGCATATTGAAAAATTCAAAAGTTAGAAATTTTATCTCGAACTTCTGGCTCCTCCAGTGTCTAATCATCCTCTCCCACTGACTCAGAGGAAAGTCATGTATCCAGGGAACAAGCTCCTCCGGAGTATCTCGTCGGTGCTCGAGCCATCCTCTATGGAGCTTAACCTTATAACCCCGTTACAACTCTCCGATCTTTTTCAATCGGGCATCTTGAGCCCTCTTGTGATCGGAGAAGTCATACCTCCTCTGCACAAAGTTATCAGAAATCAGTTATAAAATTATTCTGATCAAACATATATAGTGTAAATATATAACATACATAAATATAACTAAGATGCACATACTTATCCATATCTCCTCCCATACTCGATCCCTAATGGTAGCATCCATCAAACGCTAGTCTCTGGGCTCTATGGGAATGATGTCTGACCCTCTTATTTATCATAAAAAGCTATTTTTATGATAAAAACATAAGGCTCAAAAGAAAGATTGTTTATCATAAAAAGTTGTTTTTATGATGTGCAATTAGAATAAAACACATATGCCACTTTTTTTACATACAGTTGCAGGGAGCATGTTCACCTGAACTTTTGTGAAAGGTCATCGAATACAAGGGGCAGATTAATCCAACATCTCTATTCACAGATATAAATTGAATTTTCTTAGAAAAATGTATACTCAAAAATGAGGCTGAAGAAAGTCAATTCTTGGACAAATACTTTGAATGGTTCCTTCACAAGCTCATCCATCTTTTTAATCGGCCACCAAGGCTGGTGCTTTGCAGATTGGGCAAGTGTTTTTATCAAACAACCATTGTTTTATGCAGTCTGCATGATAACTGTGACCATAGTCCAGAGTTCCTATCGTTTCACCGTCCTCGCATTCTACCTGAAAAACAAAAGGTGCTTTTTAATGAGAAAAATGGGCATTTATATTACCCAACTAGAGGAAGTCAAGCTGACCAAAGCAGTCCCAATATGAATCTTTAGGAAACAGTACCTGGCAAACAATGCAAGTTCCATTCTCAAATGCATCTTGGGACAATGAACCTAGTGACAAGGATGTTGATTGCTGGACAAGCATACTTGTCCTTAAATTCTTCAAGATGAATTCTTCTGACAAACCAGTTTTGACATCTCCAATATTTTCTTCCAAGTCCAGAAGTTCCTGAGGTGGTCAAAGCAGATGACCTTAGATTACAGATTTTCAGAACTAATAATAACTAAAATTTCAGATGTCTTAAAAATGATAGAATCTCAAAATTTAGAGGCCAAAAGGGTCAATATTCATATTTCCCCTCCAAGAATTGTCAATTATGTGGATATTTGTAAGGATCTATAGATCCTAACAGGTCAACATTATGTACCCTGAAAGTAAGTGGCTTTCAACATGAAACAATCAATAGACAACAAGATGCCCCGTCTTGGATGGTTTTACCCAAAAATAAAAAAAATGAATAAATAAAAGAGCCATAAAGTCCCTATATTGCCTGATATAACATTACCTCGTATGACATGTCATCCATATCCATTCGCATATCACTATATTGGTCAAAAGAATCCTCAAAACTATAGAATTCTGAAATCTCCATAGCATCCTGCATGCAGAGAAGTTATCACCTTCCATATCATGCAGATTAAAAAAGCTAAAGATAGCATTGGAAAAATCATAAATTATGTTACCATGAATGAGAAAGAAAAGCAAATGCCAACAGATAAGTCCTCGAGTTACAAAAATGAAATTCATTGTTCAAAGCTTCAACGTCAGCTATTCAATACCTAACAAATTGAATGTACAAGAGTGTACAGAAGAGCAAAAGATAATTGGTCTCAGAAATAGTCACCACAAATTATGTAACAAAGACATCTACTGCATCTACTTATTAACATTTTCTCTGCCACCTATTCATCTGCAATTCAAGCATGGATATATAATCTGGAGTTTGATGTTAGAGTCAATTCCACCCTGCACCTGGAACCTCACAACTGATAATTTAGAAAAATACAACCCATGCACAACTTCGAATTTATGCTTCTTGCTAGGTTTGAATGTCTGACTCTAGGTTTAAAATGCATAAATAAGACCAGACCCCATCCCTCCCAGTGATGCCGGTGAGGCCGGATCCTCTCCCTCCCTCTCTTGCTCTCTCAATCTCCCACTCCCCCTCTCTCAATCTCCCTCGCCGGTGAGGCCGGACCCCCTCCCTCCCTCCCTCCCACTCACTCTCGGTCTCCCTTGCCGATGGCCGACGAGCGATCGATCCTCCCTCTCTCAATTTATTGATCTCCCTCTCAGTCTCTCCGTTTCTTAGTTTTGGACCCCAAAATCGAATCCAGCCTTCCAAGATCTATTAGGATTTGGGTTTGGTACTTCAAGTACAGACCCATCGGATATTCGGATTCGGATCCAATACCAGTAATTAAAATTATGTCCGGATCTGAATATCCAGGTTTCGATCCAAAAGGTACGGCATGCAAATAATTATAATATTTATAATAAATATTTATAATATTTATTATAAATATTTTAGAAATTATTATAAATATATATGATTAATAAATAATACTATAAAATTTAAAAAAAATTATACCTACGGCTATAGAGAGTGGGTCACATCGAAAGATTTGAGGGTCGCCGGCAATGATGCTAAAAGAGGACGACGGCACTAGAGGTAACCTATGAAACAAAAGCAAGATAGTGGGATAAACAAGAGAGAGAAAGAGGAAAGAGAGAGAAAGAGGAAAGAGAGAGAGTAGGAGCAGAGTGATTAGGAGGCCCGGGAGGCACAGTGACGAGAGGGGCGACCGGGGATGGGGGTCTGGGGGGCAGGGTGGCGGGGAGGCACGGTCGGGGATGGGGGGAAGGAAGGACGGCCAGGGGGAGGGTGGGGTGTGGCGGGGAGGGGTGGCTAGAGATGGGGTGCTGGGGGGTGGCAGGGTGGCGGGGAGGGGTGGCTGGGGGGACAGTAGGGGGTGGGGGGACCGGGTGGGTGGTGGCGGGTGGCGGGAGGAGCGATCGGTGATGGGGGGGAAGGACGGGCGGCCGAGAGGAGGGTGGGAGTGTCGGGTGGGGGGTGGCGGGGAGGGGCGGCTAGAGATGGGAGGGCTGAGGGGTTGCAGGGTGGCGGGGAGGGGTGGCCGGGGAAGAGTGGGGTGTGGGGGTGGCTGGTGGTGGGGAGGAGCGGCTGGGGATGGGGGAGAGGAGGGGCGGTCGGGGGAGGAGGGGTCGGGTGGGGTGTGGGGGTGGCGGGGAGGGTGGCTGGGGATTGGGGGGCCGGAGGGGGAGGGGGAGGGGGAAGGAGGGGCAGCACCGACCGAGAGAGGAGGGACGACGTCGACTGAAAGGGAAGAAGCCTCACCGACGATGGAGAGGATGGGGAGAGACAGAGAGAGAGAGAGATCGAGCATGCACGGAAGGAAAGCAAGAAAAATTTAAGAATTTTTAATCTAACCTACGGCAGCGGTTACCCAAAATCGCTGCCATAGATCTACGGTAGTGGTTCTATAACTGCTTCTGTAGATCTATAGCAGTGGCTTTTGATAACCATTATCGTAGGTTAGAAATATTTTTTTTTTATTTTTTTTAAATACTATATAATTTTAAAATTTAATGTCCATCTTCACCGTTCATTATCTAAATAATTATCATTAGAGTGTCATCGCAAAAGATCGCCTCGATCCGATGGCCCTAGCTTCATCAATTAGAAAAATTCAATTTCGACGATCACGAATGATGATGCGATAATCTAATAGATGAAAATCTCTGATGGATTTGAAAACCTATAATGATGATCTCAATGATATTTGTAGCATACTATCAAAGTTTTACTTCAATCGAATATCGTTATCATGATCAATTTAGTATGGAATGATTTTGACTGTTAAATTAGAAATAAGCGATCAAAGGGTTAAATGACGTTCGATTATGAGATAATTTTTTTGTTAAATGATCTTTATTATAATTTTAATTATTTTATATGATGATGATAGTAAAATTTAAATCATTTTCATATAAATTATTCATGTTAAGCAGATATTGCAAAAGCACGAGCATAACAATCAGTGAAGTTTCAGAATGGTTATCAAGAGACGTATAGTTTTAGATCATTCTTCATCTCACAAGTAGAATTTTATAATCACTACCATAAAAAATGATTAAAATAGTAGTCAAGATCATTTATAAAAAAAAATTATCTCATAATCGGATATCATTTGGTCCTTTGATCTCTCGTTTATTATTTAACGGTCGAAACCAACCTATACTAAATTGACCAAGATAATAATATCTGATTGAAGTAAAACTTTGATAGTATACTACAAACATCACTAAGATCATCGTTGTAGATTTTTGGATCCATCGAAGGTCTTCATCAATCAGATCATCGTATCATCGTTCGTGGTCGTCGAAATCAAATTTTTTGATCGATGAAGCTAGGGCCATCAGATCAAAGCGATCTTTTGTGATGATACTCTAATGATAATTATTTAGATAATGAACGATGAAGATGGACATTAAATTTTAAAATTATATAATATTAAAAAAAATGATAATGATTATAGTTAACCACTGCCATAAATAAGCTTATAGCAGCGGTTCATAATAACCGCTGCTATAGGTCCGACTTATGGCAGCAATTTCAGTAACCATTGCTATAGGTCTGATTTATAGCAGTGGTTATAATAAACCACTGCTATAGGTCCGACCTACGATAGCAGTTTTCGTTAACTACTACTATATGTCGGACCTATAGTAGCGGTTACAAAAACTACTGCCATAGATTCGATCTATAGCAGCAGTTAACGAAAATTGCTACCATAGGATCTATGGCAGTGATTTCGAAAATCACTGCCATAGATCATTTTTGTAGTAGTGGTTGTCCGCATGTAGATCGGTTTGTGTTGAATTGGGAGCTAAACTTGCATGGATGACAAGGTCCTTCTAGACGACTAGAAAAAGTTTTATTGGATGGGGCTTGACCGAGAGGAGTTTGCCTACCGACTTGGATGAATTTATCCAAAAGGAGAGTGACTAGAGGAGTCCATTCAGAAGAAGCATGACTAGAGGGAGTCTGTCCGAATGGAGCACGACTGGAGGGAGTCCGTCCGAAAGGAGCATGATTGGAGGAAGCTCATCCAAAAGAAGCGCGACTAGAGGGAGCTCGTCCGGAAGGAGTGCGACTGGAGGGAGTTCATCCGAAAGGAGCACGACTAAAGGGAGTTCATCCGGATGGAGCGCAACTGGAGGAAGTTCATCCGAAAGGAGCATGACTGGAGGAAGTTCATCCACCTACCATCCAGGATCGTGCCATCAAACTTTTGTGTGTTGTTGATAGGTTCTATAGTATAATCCTGTAGCTCGGGGGATTGGTAATTTCCAATAGAAGAAGGCCAACAGCTAAAGACCTTGGCCAAGAACTTCGGTGAAAACTATTTTTCCTCCTAACAGATTCAATCAAATTCGATTGAATTTGATTTGATTGGGTTTGACTCGATCAGGTCATGAGATGACTTAATCGCTATGAAAGATTTGACCCTAATTTGATCAAGAGCTGGACCTAATTAATTTCTAATTTGATTAGAAATTTATTGAATTGAGTTAAGCCTAATTTGGTTGGATTTAACCTACTCTAATTGGGTCTAGATTAATTGGTTTGGTTGAAACAACCTAACCTTCTCATCCTTATCTCTTCTCCATGCCTCTCAATAATTTTTTGCCACATATTTTCTAAGTTTTTGGGCGTGGGTGTGTAGAAGGAGAGTCTTTCTGCACATCAAACACCTTGGAGTGGCATTGGGAGGGCATAATGTCTTCACTTGAATTTTGAATTCAAGTGTTTTGTTGAAACCATCTAACCTCCCTCTCCTTATCCTATCCACATGCATTACACACCGAGTGTCGTCCATTTAAAATTATTTTTCCTAGTCGTGCATGGGTGCGTGTGAAACATCTAAGAGTGGTTCATGGAGGAATTTCTAAGAAGAGAAAAACTGAGTAGGGGTGCTTGTCCTGGAAGTGGAAAAGTCTAGGTAGTGAGAAAAGATTTCCTACACCAACTTTTCCTAACATGCCTCTTCCTTTTTATTTTTTTCTTTTAGTCACCCATTTGAAAAGTGTTTTGAGAGTGGGTGAATAGTAGAGGAAGAGTTCCTCTATCCATAAAAATTTGTTTCATGATAAAATTCCAAATAGAAAAGGCGTGAGACCATTTTCCAGGCGTCAGGGTTTTTGGGTGTGTGAAATCCTAAAGTTAAGACTCAGGGTTTCAATGTAGAGATTAAGCGCTGTGAGTGTCCGATCACCACCAAATTTGATATACCATCTCATCATCCTCTAAAGTCCATCTTTTCATTTTTTGAATCATCCAGGATTCAGAAAGAAGATGATCGATTGGATCGATCTGATTAGCCGTCGAAGGCTCCGACGAGGAGCTAGCACTCTGGTAGAGTTGGTCAGGACCAGAAGCTCCGTGTGGACCATTCGTAAAGACTAGACAAGTGTGTGGCTATAATGCAACATCGTGGACTTCCTCCTATGGAATCAAATTATGGAGATCATCTATCCGTGCATAGGTATTGTGTTCTGAACACATGTCAATCAGCGAATATGATATGCTGATCGATCGCATTTAAATTTTTTATAACATATTAGCCTGTCTAGATCCTAAGTAGGATTCTATAATTTGATCATAGCATGCATAGAATTAATAGTAGATTAATTTTAATATTTTTTTTTAAAAATATATTTTTTAACCCTGCTCGACAACCAACAATGGTATCAGAGCAAGGGTTGCTTGACATGCTTATATGTTAATTAAAAAAAATCAAATGCTAGCATACATGATATATTTATATGTTAATTAAAATTTTTTAATTAATAAAAAATTAAAAATTAAAAAATTAAATATGAATATGTTAGATTAGATCTAATATGTGATTCATGTTTTAATTTTATTATGGTTTATTTTCTATAATAAAAATAGTAATAGGTTGCTGTTTATAAAATGGATTGATCCATTTCTAAAATGAGTCAACTCATTTAGTGAACAAAAAAATTAAAAAATCTTTCAAAATTTAAAAATTATTTTCAAAATGTCAAACCCTACCCATCAATCCAAAACTTAATTAAAAGATTAAGTGTTGAATCATAGGATCTAGAATTATGAATTAAAAATTCTAAAATATTTGTCTAAGCTGTGGATTAATAGGTTAGATGAATTAGGTCCATTAATTGGGTTAGACCTAAGGTTAGTTGAAGAATGGACATAATTAGAGAAATTGATCAAATCTAATCAAATGTTGAATTTGAGTAGGTCAAGAACACTCTAGATTCAACTTCAATAGTGATAATTAGATGAGACCATGTTTTTAACAAAGACTAAGATGGACTTGATTCATGGCTACGCGATCAAGCTCGTAATCACTAGGTTGATCAGATTGAATCTAATTAATCAGTTGGTGTCCAAGATAAGTTTAGTAGTCAAAACCAGTGATTTTTAATTAAGAGCTACTCGCACTGGTTCGATCTTTGACAAGTTAATGGTACATCCCTTCTACTAATCTCACTTACCTGGCTGACATGGTCGATTAGGATTTGATTAGATCACTTGGTGATTCGAGCTGACCCATGTCATTAGGAATCAGTTTGACTGATTTCAATCAGTAAGACTGAATTAGATGCCCATTGATCTAAATTGATCCTAATCCCAACCTTTTGACTTGGTGAAGTCAGTGGAATAAAATGGGTCCATATCCTTTCTATCCTTAAATCACATGTAACCTAAATTCTCTAAATTTTTAGGTCCTTAAAAATGACTAAGTTATGAGGATAACTAAGTCATAGCCTTCCATTAAGGTGAATAATAGTGAGTCCAATTTTTTAGGTGGACAATGGAGGTGCCTTACACTTGGTGTTCATCTAGATATTGAAATTACTGTCCATCATATGATGATTAGGTTGCACTCTCTTAACAGTGATTAGGTTAGCTAGAGCTTTCCTCAGGCCTGATCATTATTGATTTGATGCACCAAACTCAATCATATCAATGGTTGGACTTAACCAGATCTTTTTAGTGGAGCCCATAGCCTACTAACTTGGCTTGTAGGGCAAAATCAAATTACTAAAAATTATTTAAAAAAATAATTGATTATAAACCTACCTATTGAAGCACATGGGTTAGCTAGAGCTTTCCTCGGGCATATTTGTAGTCTAAGTGGATTCTAGTATCCACTAAGAAGTTAGTGTAATTTCTCAAATTGGAGGTAGAGGCTACCAATTTATAAAAATAGTGGGATGATCTTTAGACTAAAGTTCAAGTATTTAGGTTTAATTAATTCAAGTACTAATAAGATTTCATATTTTTCTTTCAAATTAATAAAATGGCTACTGTAAGTCTGCTCCACTATTGGATAGTGGCAAGCATTTAGAACCTGAATACGAGAAGTCTAGTGTTGACCCCAATCAGGCAGATCCGAAGAGAAATTATCCTCTTGACCTGAATAAGTGAAATCAGCAAGTTGTTGCTAGTTAAGGCTGTTGTATGATAACACCTTGCAATTTCTTTATTTTTGATATATCTACCTGGATATTAGATATCGGGAGTCTAATTCACATATGCAATTCATTTAATGGACTTCAAATTGGTATAAAGTTTGAGAATGATGATAGTTCCTTAATATTTGGGATGGAAGTAAAGTTTCAGTCCTAGCATTGAAAACTTTTGAGCTTATTTTCAAAAATAATAATATTATTTTAAGTGACTATCATTATTATCCATCTTTTATGATGAACATAATATCTATTGGACATTTAGCCCAGGATGGTTATTGTTTATCAATAAAAAAAATTATTATGATATCATTATGAATAATGTTATAGTAATACGAGGATAATTAAGAAATGATATTTATGTTTTATCACAGCCTATTAATATAATGTACACGTCAAATAAATGTCTGAAATTAGATAATATCATCGATGCCTATCTTTGATACTATAGACTCGATCATATAAATAAGAATAGGATCAACAGATTAGTCAAAAAGCATATCCTTAACATTGATGATTGTGAATCATTGACTACCTATGAGTTCTATCTTTTTAATAAAATGACAAATCATCTTTTACTAGAAAGGATGAATGGGCCACTGAGCTTTTGGGTCTAGTACATACTGATGTATGTAGACCTATGAACATATATACTAGAGGTGGGTTCTACTACTTTATTACATTTACTGACGATCTATATAGATATAGATACATCTATCTTATGAAGAGTAAATTTGATTCATTTAAATGTTCAAACGATATCGAAATAAGGTAGAAAAATAACTTGGAAAGAGTATTAAAACTCTTTGATTAGGTTGAGGAAGTGAATACCTTTCTAATGATTTTTTGACATATGCAGGAGAGAATGGGATTATCTTATAATGGATCCCTCCTGAAACACCATAGCATGATGATATATCTTTAAGAAGGAATTGAATCCTGTTGGACATGGTTCGATCCATGATGGAGTTTGTGAGTCTGCCTATTTCTTTCTGGGGATATGCAATTGAGACTGCTTATTTTATTTTGAACAATGTTCCAAGCAAGCCTATTGCAAAAACTCCATATAAGATAGGAACTGGGTGTAGGCTAACACTATCTCACCTTAGGATTTAGGGATGTCTGGCTTATGTCAAACATTTGCAGTCAAAAAAACTTGGACCAAGATTTGATAAATGCTTGTTCATAGGGTATCCCAAGAAAATTAAGGTTTATTACTTCTACCTTGCTGAAGAATAAAAGATGTTAGTCAGCAATAAGACAGTCTTTTCAAGAAAAGAGTTTCTTATGGAAGAAATAGTTGTCTCTAATATTGAGCTTGCTGAAGTTCAACAGATAAAAGAACTGACACATTCTAGTGAACCTACAGAATTAGATTTGGTAAGATCAAACCTAGAGCCCATTATAGAGGCACCTATAAGGAGATCCGATAGAGTACCATATCAGTCGGATATATACCATGGTTTCTTGATCCGGAATGGTGATCCTATCAAACTCGATGAGAACGATGAGGATCCGATCACCTACATGGATGCCATGCAGAGGTCCGACTTTGATAAATGGCTGGAAGCCATGAAGTCCGAAATGGAGTCTATGAAGTTCAACAGTATATGGACACTAGTTGATCCACTTAAAGGGTAAAATCCATTGGGTGTAAGTAAATTCTTTTAAAAAAAAGGAGCACAGATGGAAAGGTGGAGATCTGTAAAGCCCAACTGGTTGCTAAAGGATATCGTTAGCATTGTGGTATTGACTATGACTAGGCATTTTCTCTGGTGGCAATACTCAAGTCCATTTGGATTATGCTTGCTATAAAGGCACACCTAGACTATGAGATCTATCAAATGGATGTGAAGTAGCTTTCTTAAATGAAGAGCTAGACGAATGGGTGTATATGATATAGCCTAAGGGTTTCACGTCCACCGATGAGTCCAAGGTGTGCAAGCTTCAGAGATCTATCTATGGATTAGAGCAGGCATTGTGGAGTTAAAACATGCATTTTGATAAGGTGATCAGAATGTAGGGCATCGTTAAGAATAGAGAGAAATCCTATGTGTATAAATAGGCTAATGATTCTATAGTTATATTTCTTATTTTATATGTGGATGATATTCTCTTAATCGGAAATGACATTCCTATATTACAAGAAATAAAGATTTGGCTATCATCGCAATTCTCCATGAAGGATTTGAAAGAAGCTTCCTACATCCTAGGGATGAAGATCTATAGAGATAGATTTAAAAGGTTGCTTGGATTGTTCCAGTCCACATACATCAATACTATGTTGAGGTGGTTCAGCATGGCAAATTCCAAAAAAGCCTATCTCCTGATAGGCCATTAAATTACTCTTTCGAAGAGGGATTTTCCAACAACTCCTCAAGAGAGAGAACATATGACAAGAATATCATATGCTTTGGTAATAGGTTCTGTTATGTACGCCATGATGTGTACGAGATCGGATGTGGCATACTCATTAGGGATAGTGAGTAGGTACCAGTCTGATCCGGATGAGAATCACTAGAAGGTTGTAAAAACAATCCTAAAGTATTTGAAAAATACTAAGGACCAGTGGCTCATTTATGGAGATGTTGACTTGAAAGTTATGGGATATACTGATTTCAATTTTCAGTCAGAACATGATGACAGTAAGAATGTGTTAGGTTATGTGTTTGTCCTAAATAGTGGAGCAATCTGCTAGAAGAGTTTCAAGCAGCACATCGTGACTGATTCTATATGCAAGGCAAAGTATGTTGCGACATTTGATCCTATGACCAAGCTATGTGGCTGTAGAAGTTCATCGATGAGTTGAGAGTGACACCCTTCTTGGATGGTCTGGTTTTGCTTAACTGTGACAGCACTGGATCCATAGCTCAAGCAAAGGAGTTGAAGGCACATCAGCGCATCAAGCACATTCTGCATTGCTACCATCTTCTACGAGAAATCATGGAGCAAGGTGATGTCAACCTTCAGAAGATTAATGAAAAGAAGAACATGGCTGATCTATTTACTAAAGCCCTTGGAATCAAAGAGTTCAGCAATCATAAATGAAATATGGGTATACGATACTGTTCTGAATGGCTTTAGTTTGAGTGGGAGTTGTTGGGAAATGTATTCTAAAGCTAATCATCTAAGTTATAGATGGTTGAGCTGATTGTAAATATACTTGAATTATTATAATAAATAAAATTATTATTTTTATATTTTCATCATTTTTGTGCATCTTCCTATAATGAACTCTTCTATGATGAAGTTCTTAAGACTATTTAGACTCGATGAAGAAGGATTTGTCGTTTAGTCCTTAAACTTATTCACAACCAAATGATACATTATTACCTTGGATGACAACATATCAAGTGTAGGTCATTATGTGCCATATACATTGGTTGTCCTCTTAACCAAGGAGTATGATGTACTGATATGGTATGCAGGTGAAGTGTAAGGATACGTTTTGAAGGAAAATCCTATTTTTCGGCATAAGATGGTTCAGATCTGATTGGATCTAAAAAAATATTTCAAAAAATTTTCTTCTAAGATCCTAATCAAATCTGAGACATCTCGGATCTGATTTAAGATCTGATATTAAGATTAAAAAAAATTAAATCTAATTAATTTCATACCTTGTATTTTGGGTAATCAGATTATCCTATGATGATCCTGATCTATCCTGAGGTTCTAGAATGAGCCATGCACGCACCTAGCCTCTACTAGTATCCACTTAGGCATGATCTAGATGTCTTCTTCTTGCAAATCTCTTCTCCAAATATCAGATCTAAATCTGATCTGGAAGTCCTTCAAAAGAATTTTTGAAAGCAGCATGTTCGTCTCACGAACACCTTCGCATAGATGCTGAACTCTTCACCAATTTGATTGGATCTTCTTCTCAGATTTATTTCCATCTTTTGACACTAAGAAGAAGGGGAGAGAGAGAATTAGAGAGGGCATGGAAGAAGGAAGGGGTGACAGCCTTTGGGTATTAAAATTATTTCTTCCATGAACAGCCTTGGCACAAGGGTTCTTATACAAAAGCATAGTGCCTAGTTAGAGTCCCTCTTTGACCAAACTTCTTATTTATTCAACCATTGGGACTCCTAGACCTGATCTCCACGAAAATCCTTAGATCCCATCTAATTTTGATGCCAAAAATCAATCTAAAAGGTGGCGGCATGAGTAGATAAAGAAGAGTCCACTGCACCTAGGACTCTTTTTTTAAGAGTTTGATCCAAATCAAACTCTATCACAACTCAATCTAGACACCTCTAAAAATAACAAAATTTGGTACACCCAATGTATGTCTCATGCCCTATCACATATCCAAAAATTAGATCATAAAGATTACCACAGCATTTTCTAGAAGCCTTTGATTAGGTGACCCTTAATTCTCTAAATTAGGTCAACTTTTGACCCTAGTCCAATTTGACTATGATTAGATTTAATTTCTACAATTAATCTGACCTAAACTTATTCCAATCAGATAAAAATAAATTTATTCAAAATACAAGAATGAATCAAATCAAATTTAACTCAGTTATGATGAATCAGAAAGATTATAGAAGGAAAAAGTCAGGCTCAATCATGTGCTAGCATGATTACCTTGAACTTGATTGGATCTAATCCAAATCAATCAAACTGGATTAGCTCAATTAATGACATCCAGACCCAAACCCTTGTTTGTGTGATCTAGTTAGGTTCAATTCTGTATGGTAATAAGACATGTTGCGATCTCCATCATCGACATCATCGAAACACCTTTCGATGGACCAGAACTTTTTTAATTCATATAATTAGAATGATTGATCATCAAAATCATTCTAATTGCTTCCAAAATCTACCAGTGATACTTAGCAGTATATGGTGGCAACCCATCAAAACTAAAAATGAACCTCTCAATGTAGTTACTTGTGTGATTGGGTTCTTCTATCTTGAGCCCCGATAGGATTAGGGTTAAGGTGAACTCATCAATCCCAATGTTCGTCATATGAATAATCATTCGATTCAAGTCCAATATGAAATCCTAATAGAAACTCTTTCTATTATCTTTACTCTACCATGGCCATGGGCTTAATATCTCAATCTCATGATTATCATAGGGCGACTCCTCATCTACCGAGGTAGATAGATCTCTTATTAGTACAATCCAATTCCTACAATGAACATGCTATAGCCAACATATACCTCAAGATTCTGAATGGCTAGGAGATAATGTTATGGTGTAGTCAAACTATAACACCCTCAAGATGAACTATCAATGCACCTCAGATCAAAGAACCAGACACACTACTGCAGCATCGAGCCAGTCATCGATGAGAAGGTAGACTTCCTTATGACTACTCCAGGTGGTTACGCTCAATGCCCTCGTTCTCTAATGAGTATCTGTACTTTCACTTCGATGTCTCCACACCATTGACTCAAGATACATCTATCCTAAAAAGTGATCATACACTAACCTTCTGGATCGATCACCATCCTCATGATGATCCTATGGTTGCAAGCTATTTATGAGTTAATTATGAAAATTCATGTCTCAAATTTTCAACTTGTAAAAATATAAATTATCATTACCATTAACTCAAAGAATGTATCATAGATACTTTAAATACATACTATGATAGAAAATAATTTTTTTATTAATTTATAATTAAAATTATAAAATTGTCCTTAGAAGTGTATTATAAGTGTTTAGCCAATCTGGCCTCTAGGGCACACATCTAACAAACTCTCACTTGATCTAAAGCCAATTGGCTATAAATCTATGTCCCATCTTCTTAAGGTGGACTTCAATCTTCTGTTGGCTCAATGACTTTGTCAGCAGATCAACCGCATTATCTATAGTGTCGACTCTCTTGACCTCGATGCATCCCTTCTTGAGGTAATCACGGATGAGGTGGTATCGCCGCTCGATGTGCTTGGATTTCTGATAAAATCTCAACTTCTTAGCTAGACCTATGGCACCATTATTATCGCAGTACAGAGGGATGACATCTGATGGTATCACTCTGAGCTCTACGGTGAACTTCTTGTACCAGAATGCCTCCTTTGCAGCTTTCGATGTAGTGATGTACTCTGCTTCCATGGTGGAATCTGCTATCACAGTCTGCTTACAACTCTTTCAGCTGACAGCACCACCATTGCATACAAACAGACTTTCAGATGTCGACTTTCGATTATCTATATCAGACATAAAATTCAAGTCTGTATACCCCTAGACCTGGTGTTGTCCATTATCAAAGACTAGAAATATATCCTTAGTCCTTCTTAAGTACTTAAGGATACATTTCACAGAAGTCCAGTGCTCTTCATCCGGATTCGATTGATATCTACTTGTAACACTCACAGCATGGGCAATATCAGGTCGCATACATAGCATGGCGTACATGAGGCTCCCTATTGCTGAAGTATAAGGGATCTTGCTCATGCATTTAATCTCCTCAGGTGTGTTGGGACATATCTTCTTAGAGAGATGAATGCCATCTCTGAAGGGCACTAAACCCCTCTTGAAGTTTTCCATGCTAAACCTTTTTAGCACCTCCTATATGTGCATCTTCTATGAGAGACCCAGCATCCTATTCGGTCTATCCCTATAGATTTTAATTTCTAGAATAAAGGATGCTTCTCCTAGATCTTTCATAGAGAACTCCTTTGATAACCATATTTTGACCATAGTTAACAGGCAAATATTATTCCCAATTAGGAGGATGTCATCCATGTATAGTACGAGGAAGACAACAGTGCTCCCACTGATCTTTTTGAAAATACAAGGCTCCTCTTCATTCTTAATGAATCCAAACGATTTGATCATAATATTAAAATGAGCATTCCAGCTCTGAGATGCTTGCTTAAGTCCATATATAGACCTTTGCAACTTGCATACCTTGTGATCATTATCACTAGATGTAAAATCTAGTGGTTATTCCATATAAATATCTTCCTTAAGATGTTCATTTAAGATTTTACGTCCATCTACCATATTTTGTAATCGAAATAGACTACAATAGTAAGCAATGTGTGGATGAATTTGAGCATAGCTACAAGCAAAAAAGTATCCTAATTGTTAATGCCTTCGCACTGACTATATCCTTCGCTACGAGCTTTGTTTTGAATGTCTCTACATTTCCATCAACACCTATCTTTCTCTTAAAGATCTATTTATCGAAAATACATGCTCTTCTCACACAGATCGACGTGACCATTGATGATTAGCCAAGCAACAAGAAAGAATCTCTCAGAGATTAATGCGGAAGCATGATCAAACAATTCAAAGAATAGAGAAGAAGAGAAAAGGAGATTTTTAGAAGAAAAGAGCTTTTATTAAGTATATCTCAGCCTCATTATAACCTTGACCTATTTTCAATATATATACTTTATAAAGGGTCAAGCTCAAGCTCATAGAAAACCTCCCTAAACCCAAACAACCCACATACACAAAATAATAACCCACGAAAATTGAGCCGACCAAGTTTTAGACTGAGTCGGCTAACCTGCGACTAAGTCAGCTTAGTCTCAGACTGAGCTGACCTAGTTGTATACCATGCCAATAGCTCGAAAATACTACTTTCTATTTGGATTTTCCTCTGAGATCTAGCCGATCTAGTCCTGGATTGAGCCAGCTCAGTCTCAAGGTGAGCTTGCCCAATTTCTAAATTTTGCTAAGAGAGCTGATTTCTCTTTCGACTCGCTCACATCTTTCTATGACCTGTCTTCTCATGTTTCCAAGACTTGGGAGTGCCACTTCTGAGCTCAAATTCTCTACCTTGGTGCTTCCAAGTCCTTATAAACTCTTCTCTTCTCAACAGACCCATTTGTGCTACACATCTCTGAAAGCTATCTCTAGGGAGTACCTTCATGAGTGCATCGGATTGATTCTCTTTAGTATGAACCTTCATCAGTTCCACTTCACCTTCCTCCACTAGCTCTCTGATCCTATGGTACCTCATGTCTATATGTTTTGTGCATGCATGATAGATTGGGTTCTATGCCAACAACAGAGAACTCTGGCTATCACTGAATAGTGTAACCTTGCTTTGCTCCATTTTCAACTCATCAATCAGCCTCCTAAGCCAAAGGGCTTTCTTTGCAGCCTCCATCATGATTGCCTGAAGGATTGATTTCCAAGACATCAGTCTACCATATACATAGAAGAGGTATCCAGTAGTAGACCTTCTTGTATTAAGATCGTCAGTATAATTTGCATTAACAAATCCTTCTAAAGGATTTGAACCTTCACACATCTTCATAGATTGTTCTCCAAATCCTTTCGGTTATCCCCCAAGCACCAAACCATAATCCCATGCAGATATCTCAATATCCATTTCAATGCTTTTCAGTGTTTCTTCCTAGGATTAGCCATGTATCTACTAACCGTGCTCACTGCATGTGCTATATCTGGTCTACAACAACCATAGTATACATTACACTGCCTACAACATTTGCATAAGGAACTCATTCTATGTACTCTCTCTCCTCTTTTGATTGGAGGCTCTATAAATTGGAGAGAGATATATAGCTCGACAATGGTGTCTCTACAGGTTTGGCCTTCTCCATCCCAAATCTCTTCAGAATCTTCTGGACATACTTTCCTTATGATAAATGGAACACTCCTTTGCACCTATCTCTGTAAATCTCTATTCCAAGGATTTTATCAGTTGGACCCAAATCCTTCATCTCAAACTCAAATGATAATATCCTTTTCAACCTTTTCACAGCATCCATGCTTCTACTAGCTATGAGCATATCATCTACATATAATAATAAGTATAGGGCATCCTCCTCATCTACATCCTTGACGTAGACACAACAATCATGTTCACATCTACTGAAACCCAAGCTCAAGATAAAGCTATCAAACCTTTAATACCACTGACGAGGGGATTGTTTCAAGCCATACAAAGACTTCCTAAGTAAACACACCTTTTCTTCCATCCCATCTTCATAAAACCATCTGGCTGCTTCATGTAGATTCTTTCCTCCAAAGTCCCATGAAGAAAGCCCATCTTCATGTCCATCTATTCCAATTCCATCTTATGTTGTGCCACCAATGACAGCAAAACTCAAATAGATATATAACGCACCATAGAAGAAAAAATTTTTGTATAGTCAATCCCTTCCCTTTGTGAGTATCCCTTTGCTACCAACCTTGCTTTGAATCTGACTCCACCTTGTTCTGATGGTGCTTCTTTCTTTGTAAATATCTACTTTAAGCTAATAGTTTGAGCACCCTCTGGAAGATCCACCAGCTACCATATTTGATTCTTCTCAAGTGATTCCATCTCCTCCATCATGACCTGTATCCACGAATCATGATCCTCACTCTCTATGGCCTCTACATAATTCTCTGTATCTGCATTAGCAGTGATCAATGCATAAGAGATAACCTCATCAATGCCATATCTGACCAGCCTTCTAATAGTATGCTGGGGCTTGAGCAAAGCCACTTCCATTGACACATCTCTGCCTGATGTCTATGGCTACTCCTACACATCTGTCTGAACTACCAACCCTCCATGCTGATTTTCAATCTAAGATAATACTTTTCTGCCCAGCTCCACCTTAACAGAAATACTTCTATAAGTGGATGTAACCTATATACCATTATTCTCTGACTGGCCACCGTTGTTCACCTTTGTTTTTCTAGTTTTATCTATCTCAGACCTCCTCAAGATGCTCTTCTCATCAAAGATAACATCCCTGCTGATCACTGACTTCTGTGCCTATGAGTTCCATAGTAGGTACCCCTTGACTTCTTGTGGATACCCTATAAATATCATCTTTTGAGATTTTGGATCCAATTAGCTCTTCTCGATTGCCTCCACATGTGCAAAGGCTATGCAATCAAAAACTTTCAGATGGTCAAGCTCCATCTTCTTTCCACTTCAGACCTTCTCTAGAATACCTCCATTCAGCTTATGATGAAGGGACCTGTTTATAAGAGAATAAGAAAAAATTAGAGCATCACCCCAAAAGAACTTTGAGAATGATGTTTGTAGCCTTAAACTCCATACCTTCTCGATCAATGTTCGGTTCATTCTCTCTACGACACCATTCTACTGGGAAGTCATCTTCATCGTGTAATGGCGTTTGATACCATTTTCCTCACAGTACCTCCTGATCTTCAGGCTAGTATACTTCCCTCCATTGTCTGACCTCAGACACTTCACTTGTCTTCCTGACTCCTTCTCTACTTCAGCTCTTCAGGCTCTTTATCGGACAAACATCTCTAATTTTTCTCTGCTCAGATAAACCCACACCTTCCTTGAGAAATTATCAATGAAGTGACAAAGTATTTTGCCCCACCTCTAGCTGATATAGGAGCTAGTCCCCACATATCCGAGTGCACTAAATCCAGCACACCCTCACTACGCTTGGTACTTCTAGCAAACTTCACCCTATGCTGTTTGCCAAAGATGCATGGCTCATAAAGATCTGTGCCCTCCTTTAGGGCTGGGATCATACATCTTCTGCTTAGTTTAGTGAGCCCACGGTCACTTATATGATCCATCCGATAGTGCCACAGCTGATATAAAATTTGCTCCTATGTCGCTGCTAGCACCTCTGCACTATTATTTATCACTAAGTCTTCCATTCTATAAAGATTGTTGCTTAGTCTTCTACCTCTCATCACCACCAAAGCTCTCTTAAAAATTTTCAGACATCCACTCCCAGCCTGGCTACTAAAAGCATAATCCTACTCCTCTAAGTAGCCTAAAGAAATCAAATTCTTTTTCAACTTCGGTACCTGCTTGATATTTGATAATATATGAATGATCTCATCATACTTCCTCATCTTGATAGAGCCAATTGTAGCTATTTTGCATGGATGATCATCTCCAAGGCTAACACTTCCACCATCGACCTTCTAGTAGGTAGCAAACCACTTTCGATGAGAAGTATAGCGGTGCGAGCATGCTGAATCTAATATCCACATAGTATTATACTCTGTGGATCCATCTGATACAACTAGTAGGTCTTCTCCACTACTCACAGAAGCTGTATCATCTCTCTTGCTGGCCTTGCCTTTTTTTAATCTCAAAAGGGGACAATCTTTTCTCAGATATTCAGGCTGATGACATTTATAACATTTCAATATCATCTTCCTTTGATCGTGAGACTTTGATCTGCCCTTGGATTTTCCTCTTGACTTCTCCTTTGATCTTTCCTATATTTTATTTATAGCCAAGATCTTAGACTTAGGATCTCCCTTGCAGATCTTTTTTCTTTGCTCATTTGATCTGAGCACACCAACAACCTCTTCATAGTTTAGGATCTCCTTCCCATAAACTAAAGTTGTTATGAGACCATCATACAAACCTACGAGAGAACATAATAGCAGCAATCTCGATCCTCCTCATTGATCTTCACATCCAAACTCATCACCTCAGAATACATCTGATTGAACCTTTGGATAAGTGCAACAAGATCTTCGCTTTCGGATATCCTCAGACTATACAGCTGTTTCTTTAACCATAGCTTATTCATCATGTTCTTCCTCATATATGTGTTCTCTAGTCTCTCCCAAAGCTCCTTTGTCATAGTTTCTCTGCAAGCTTTGGACAAAACCTAATCGATCAAGCGCATTTGGATTGTGCTAAAAGCAATTTCCTCCAACTCTTTCCAATCCTCAGCACTGATCTTTTTTGGCTTTTTTTTTATCAAGATCTTATAGATCCTCTATTGAACCAATAAGTTCTTTACTCTTTACTACCATAGGATAAAATTTTTCTTACCATTGAACTTCTCAAAATCCATCTTGAATTTACTTAATCCCATGACTTCAAACAAGTCAAGAATAAATCCCTAACATCCTTCATGATCACACACACCAACAAAATTATCCTTCAAAGAAGATCTAACAAGCCCTAGATCCTCTTTCTAAATTTTTATATCACCGTTCCTCCATGTAAATAATCTCCACCTCAATCTAGAGACAACCACGAAGCAAACTAGAAGTCTTAGGATAAAATCTAATGCAATAGATCCTGGATGTAGTAAACCCTAGTTGTCTTCCTTCCTTCCATGCAATACCGCTCTAATACCAATTATCGAAAATACGCGCTCTTTCCACATGGATCAGCATGGCCGCTGGTGATTAGCCAAGCAATAAGAAAGAACCTCTTAGAGATTAATACGAAAGCATGATCAAATAATTCAAGAAATAGAGAAGAAGAGAAGAAAAGATTTTCGAAAGAAAAGAGCTTTTATTAAGTATATCTTAGTCTCATTACAATCTTGACCTATTTTCAGTATATATATACTTTATAAAGGATCAAGCCCAAGCTCATAGAAAAACTCTCCAACCCAAACAACCCACGTGCACAAAATAATAACCCGCAAAAATTGACTTGGCCCAGTTTCAGATTGAGCAGCTAACCTATTACTGGGTCGGCTCAGTCCCAGACTAAGCCGACCTAGTTGTGTACCATGCTAATAGCCCAAAAATACTACTTTCTATTTGAATTTTTCCCTAAGACCTAGTCGATCCAATCCTAGATTGAGCCAGCCCAGTTCCTAACTAAGCTAGCTTAGTCTCAGGGTGAGCCAACCCAATTTCTGAACTTTGTTAAGAGAACTGATTTTTTTTTAGCTTGCTCTCATCTTTCCATGATCTGTCTTCTCATATTTTCAAGGCTTGGGAGTGCCACTTCTGAGCTCACACCATTTACACCCAATAGATACTATACCTTCAGATGGATCTACCATGGTCTAGACTTGGTTCAAGTGCATTGAGTCAATCTCTAACTTCATTGCCTCTAATTTCTTCTAAGAGTCAATATATGACATCGCCTCATCATAGATTTTGGGATCATAATCATGAACCCCATTTTCTATGAGGAACATTTTTTCTAAGTCCTCTAATATAGTATTTAAGTACCTCTTAGGAGGATGAGAAATTCTTTCTGATCTACGAAGTGGATGAGATAGTGATTGGACTGACTCAATCTGATTAGATTTCATAGTGATAAGTACCATAAATTCATCAATAAAAGTATTAATTTATTAATTAATTTATATTTTTTAAGAATTAATTATTAATTTATATATATATTTAAAAAATTAATATTTTTATTAATTAAAAAAGTAAATAAAAATAATAATAATAAAATAAAATAGTCATTTTTTTTGTTATAATGAAATAAATTTGAAGTCAATTTGATTTAAAATGAACTTAATATGAATTTTCAAAGAAATAAAAAATAAAAATAAAAATAAAAAATTAAAGAAAAAAGAAAATGGTTTAGCTGGCTCAAGCCACCGTGCCATATTAGTCGGTGCATCCAAATGCGCCAAGCTAGCCAAGCAAGCCGGCGTGCCTAGTTAGCCAGCCCGGAAAGCAAAGTCGGCCCATCTTCGAAGCTCAGCCCATGCACGTCAAGCCCCCCAGCCCTTTATTCGGTCCATGGAATAGTGTAGACCGCCAGCTCAGTAGATGATAGCAAATCACAAGCTGCCACGTGGTGGACCAAGATCTCTAAGATGTTTACAGTATTTTGTTACAGCGCAAGGGACATTTTTATCATTTCACTCATCAAAATATGCACACCGATTAGTTATGATGTTCGGTGCAGTCGGTCCACGTGGTCCATGGGAATGGTAGGCACATAATTGGATGGCTGCAGTCACTTACGGTCAAGATCGGATGGTGGTGGTTGGTTATAGGTTCAATTTAAACTTCATCAAGCTCATCTGCGCGATCGAACGGCAGCGCTTGCTCCAAACTCAAATCCGACGGTCCACGAATCTCCCGATGGTGATCAAGACACCCAACACATGATCAACAGCTTAATTTCCTCCATCAATGCATGATAAATGGCTAGAATGTTTTTTGACTTGATTTGGACTGATAAAACTCCATTTTCGATATTTTTTGAATCCTTGGATCACCATCTGATGGCCAGAACATGCTGAGACTTCACAAGACCTTTGTTCCAATGATTTTCTGCTATTTTCTTCAATAAATACGAATCTATGCTTCTCTTTAGCCCCACATTGCTTGATAACAGAGTCTCCATCCCTCTAGTAGTTATAAAAAGACTCTAGAGCCCAAAAAGTCAAGCATCTAATCTAGGAGAAGCCACGGTAAAGGGTGGGAGTCAGGTTTTGGCTAAAGATTGCTTTGAGGCGGACGGTGCCGAGAGGAAGAGCCAGACTTCTACACCATCTTCACATCATTGCTGATATGAAGATTAAGAGTTTTTTTTTTAATTATTGTATTTGAATTTTGAGTTTTAATTTTAATATAAAATTTAGTTTATTGCTCTTTTAATTTTTATTTTTTTATAATTTTTGCTCTTTTAATTCTACTTTATTTTAATTGCTCTTTAATTTCTTCTTGCAAGTAGATGCTAAGATCTAAATAGTAGATCTTTGTACCAAAATTTAATTTTTTATATTATTTAATTTTTATAATTTTATTTTTTGACTTAAATTTTAATTCTAAATCTCTTCTTCTTTCATAAAGAAATTTAAGATTTCAAAATTAAATCACTACCTTTCTGTGGATTCGACCCGACTCACTATTATCTACATACTTTTAATTAATTTAAGATGTCAAATTAAATTGATAATTATGATATTTTAACGATGGTATCGTAATCTAACAAGTTTTTGTTGCTGTTGCTGGGGAGGCATATAAAAAAAATTTAAAATTTCTAATCTATTTGATTTTTTTTTATTATGTCTACTATTTTTTTTAATATTATATGGATAAAAAGAAGGAACAAAAAGATTAGGGCAAGGAGGAAACTTCCAATCTTATTTGGTGAGGTCAATCCTAAAATCTAAAAATTTTTTTGCTTTAGTTTTAAATTAATTAAAAATTATCTACTTAAACCTAATTAAAAATCTCATGAAAAGATTAGAAATCCTAACTACTTCGAGCATGCATGATATTAGTTTTATTTTTTTTATTTTGTTGATTGCTGGAGGCAAGGTATGCTTCTAAATTTCAATTAATTACATGCATCTAGTTTAAATTGCATAGAATTCTTTGATTAAAATTTTTTTGTGCATATCCACATTAAACCAAATTAAGGGCACAACCCAATTAAATAAGATAAGATGGAGATTTGATCATCCTTCCTTGGTCCACAAATAACCAACCGACATCCTGCATTGATCTAAGCCTTTAAAATTAAAATCAATTAGACATCAGTCCTAGGAACTCGAGCTAAGTAGGACAAAGAACCCTAAAAAGTTGAATTGAGTTAGGATTAGTCAATTTAATTGGTATCTAGGCAAGTGGTTCAAGGACGACTGGGTTCGAAGAAAGGTGGTTACTTAATTGATTTTATTAGCTTATCTGGCGAAGCACAATTGGTGTCTAAGGCAAGCAACGGGGGGACCCCCACCGACCTTACACTTACCTGGCCAGTTGATTGGTTGGTTCTCTACTTGGAGGGCTTGAAGGTGACCTTGGTAGTTAGGAGCTATCTAGATCTAGGACAACCTTAGTTAGGATTGTTTGGCTAACTTGTCTGTTAATTAATATCAAACATAAATATAATTAATTCTTCTCTATCATCTCTAGATTCAGGACTCCTTAGGACCCTTCTTTAGAACTCTCTTCTTTTTCTTCCTTTTTCTCTCTAAAAAATATAATAAAATAAAATATATATATTATATAAAAAAAATTGACACATTGGGGTTGCACTAGTATATGCAAGGTGGAAGATCGCTATTACCTGACCTAGTTGAAGCCAATCCAAAAATTGAACGATTGATTCATATAAAACCAGAAAATTAAATGGCTAAAAATTATTAAAAACCACCTAGACAGATGAAGGAATATTTTATTTCTTCCACCTATAACCTATCGACTTGTATCCACCTACTAGATGTCCCAGCTAGCCATTATGAAATCAAGTCGACCACAATCCAGATGCTTCCATCCTTCTGTGGGAACACCAATGAAGATTCTTACAAATATTTGGATGAATTCTTAGAAATCTGCTTTACTATAAAAATTCAAATTTTTTCTGATGATGCCCTTAGACTGACCTTGTTTCCTTTCTCATTAAAAGATAAAGCGAAGTATTGGCTTGGCACAATATGGAAATCAATTCAAACATGGGTAGAGATGCAACACGAATTTCTTAAGAAATTTTATCCCATAGATCGAACCAACACTATGAGGTGACCTATCACTAGATTTGCTCAGCTTCTAGGAGAACAAATTCATGAATCATGGGATAGACTTAAGGAACTTCTTAGAAAATGCCCACACCATGGTCTATCTAAGTGGCAAATTGTCCAAGCTTTCTATGAAGGGTTAGGAGAACAATAAAGACAAATGATAGATGCATCCTATGGAGGTGCATTCATGAGCAAAAGTGAGGATGAAGCTTACACACTATTTGAAACTCTAAGTAAAAATTCAATTAACCATGCCTCACTATCCTCTTATGAAAGATCAATTTCTCATAAAAAATGGGTAGGAATGTATGAGATCAAACATCTAGAACCTAGTTCTAAGGCCGATCTGAACCTAATAGCCCAAAAATTAGATAAAGTTGATCTTATTGCCCACAAATTAGATCAATTCCTAAACCTAGGTCAACAAACTCCTGTACAATATACACCACCTTCTAATTATCAGAAGATTTATTTTATTCATGCTAGTCCAACCCATAGTATGAGTGAATATCCTACGGCTACACAATTTTCACCCTTCATTCAAGAACAAGTTCAAGCTGCTCAAGGTTTCTCCAAATCGATCAATGATCTATTTTCAAACACATATAACCCAGGCTGGAGAAACCATCCTAATTTTTCTTGAAAACTACAACAGACTCAGACTCAGATCCAAATTCCACTAGCATAAAATTATCAGAATAGACCCCAATACCATAATTATGCTTATAATAGAGATCAGCCTAGTAAGTTTATCCAGCCATCGTATAACAATCAGCTCTTATACCCACCTCCTCAACAAACCAATCTAGCTGACGATCGATTTAACCAACTGTAATAATTAATCCTATCTCAACAACAATCCATCGATAGGCTAAAAGCTCAAATAGGATAATTAGCTGAGTCTAATATGAGGAGAGAACCAGGTGAGTTACCAAGCCAACCAATTGCTAATCCTAAAAAGAACCCACCTAATATCCATCAATCACCTAGATTCAGTCATTAACCCATCATCCCACCTAAGAATCCCCAATTAGAGAACGCCAAAGTAATTTCTAAACTTTGAAGTGGTAGGATTCTTAAGGACCCATACTAAGATCAAGTGATAGAGGCTAGTACTGATGCTAGTCAAGAAGAAAATTTAGAAGAAAAGGTTAGTACTGAAACTAACCACATAAAAGAACCCACGCCTAGAACTAGTATTGATACTGGTTCTAATGAGATAGATAAAAAAAAGAGGAGAATAGATGAGTTACCCAAGACATATAAACCCAAAGCCCTATTTCCTCAAGCCTTAGAAGTAGGCACTTCTCATAAAAAGCAAGAAAACATAACGAGGAGTTAATAGAACTATTTAAATAAGTGCATATTAATCTACCCCTCCTCGATGCAACTCAACATGTCCTGGCCTATGCTAAATTTTTCAAAGAACTTTGTACTCAAAAGCGTGAGCCACAAACTAAAAGAATTAAGTTGTCTGAGGATGTAAGTGCAATCCTGTTAGATCCATTACCTTAAAAAATGAAAAATCTTGGTGCTCCATTAATTTCATGTGTTATAGGAGGCATAACCATTAACCAAGCATTATTAGACTTAGGAGCTAGTGTGAACCTACTTCCAACCTCTATTTATGAAAAATTTAGGATAGGAGTGTTAGATATGTGGGCCCTAAAAGCTAGAATTGGCTGACACTTGTTATACACTTCTAAGAGCAAAATTATAATTTTAACTATAAATAATAAAATGGGTTATTTTCTATCACAATGTGTATTTGTGTCTGTGATATATTCCTTAAGTTAATGGCAATGATAGTTCTTATTTTCAAGAGTTGGAAATTTAAGACATGAATTTTCATTATTAACTCATAAAATACTTCTGACCTAGGATCATCATGAGGATGGTGATTGATCCAAAAGGTTGGTGTACAATCACTTCTTTATAGTAGATGAGTCTTGAGTGTATGGTGTAGAGATACCAGAGCAAGAGTACAGATACTCATTAGAGAATGAGGGCACTAAGCGTGACCACCTCGAGCAGTCATTAGGAGGTCTACCTTTTCGTCGATGATTGGCTCGAAGCTATAGTTGTGTGTTTGGTTTGTTGACTTGAGATGCATCAATAGTTTACCTTGAGAGTGTTATAGTTTGACGACACCATGACTCAATCTTCTAGCCATTCAGAATCCTGAGGTGCATGTTGGCTATAGCATGTTCATTGTAGAAATTAGATTGCACCAATAGAAAATCTATCTACCTCGGTAGATGAGGAGTAGCCCTATGATGATCATCAGAATCAAGTCCATAAGCCCATGGTCATGGTAGAGTGAAATAATAGAAAGAGTTTCTGTTAAGATTTTCACATTGGACTTGAATCGAATAATTAATCATATGACGGATATTACGATTTGATGAGATTACCTTAACCCCGATCCAATTAGGGCTCAAGATAGAAGAACTTAATCACATAGGTAACTGCATCGAGAGATTCATTTTCAGTTCTGATGGGTTGCCATCATATGCTACTAGATGTCACTGGTGGATTTTGAGAGCAATTAGAATGATTTAGATGATCAATCATACTAGTTGTCTGAATTAGAAAAATTTTGATCCATCGGAAGGTGTTTCGATGATGTCGATGATAGAGATCACGACATATCTCATTACCATACAGAACTAAATCTAATTGGATCACACAAATAAGGATTTTAATCTGGATATTATCAATTGGACTAACCCAGTTCAATTGATTTGAATTAAATTCAATTAGGTTTAAGAAAATCATGCTAGCACACGATTAAGCCGAATGTTTTTCTTTAATTATCATTAAAGTTTGTCTTGACTAAGCCAAATGTATCTGGGCTCACATAGGTACCTTTACATAGTTTGACTGAAGCTTGTTCAGGTTAGAAAAGGATTATTTTAATTTATGAGATGAATTTGAGATAACACCTGCCATTTTTCTTCACCTGCTAAATCTTATTTTGGACATTTGGTCAAACGTTGACCTTTGACACTTAGACATCTACCCATGTGTCAAGCCATCATAGGAGAGAGTTCTTGGACTAGTCCACCTACTAAAAAGTAGATGGATAAGGGGTGCATGCCTAGGGAAGCATGCGCCCATGGATAAAGCATCTGAAGTCCCGTACAAATGGGACTCCAGTTGCTTGGGGATTCTACTTGGATGGCGCCTAGAAGACTGCTTTAACCCAGTCTTAGCGACATCTAAGGATGATTTAGAGGGGCTCTCATTTGATTGGATTAGATGATATCATTCCATCAATCAAATTTAGATCTAATTGCATAGATGGCCATGATTGGTCGGGATGATGTGGCATTGCATGGCGCAATAGGGTCTATAAAAACCTTATCTGCGCCAAGATCAAAGATGCTTGACCCATTGCCCATGCCACAAGGCTGCCCCTCTTCCTCCTCCATGCCACCTTTAGGTGTTCTCTCTCCTATCCATACCCAAGAATTTTTGGGCATAAGTTTGGTGCGATCCAAGCAAGAGAAAGGCGACAGAAAAAGGAAGAAGGCAACACTGCTGCAAGAGACAACTCACATCTTCGAAAAAAATTTTGAAAATCTTCAAAATTAGATCCAGATCTAATTTTTAGAGAAGTGATAAAGAAGGAGGAGATCTTCAGATTCTACTTGAGTGGATATCGATAGAGGTCAGGCACTTGCGTGGCTAGATCCAGAACCTCAGCAGATATCAGGATCATCATTGGGTAATTAGATTACCGACAATAAGATAAAATTAAATTAGATTTAATTTATTGTTTTTTATTTTATTTTATTAGATCAATAATATCAGATCTAAAAAATCTTAGATCTGATCTAGATTTAAGAAAAAAAAAATTTAAATATCTTTCTTGATTCAATCAGATCTGAACAAACCTGATCTGGAAAATTAGATTTTTTCTTCAACTGGTATCAGAACCAGATTGCATTTTCTATTAGATCTAATTTTATTTTAATTTAGATCTAATAATTTAATAATTTTAGATGTCATATTAGATATGATTAGATCTAAAATTAAAAATTAAAAAAATTAAATAATTTAGATCTAAGTTGTACAAGATGCATGACTAGTTGTAGAATATAATTATTCTATGTATAGTCTAGCATGATCATAATTTAATTTGATTAGTTATAATTTTTAAATCTATTTATTTATTATTTTTTGATATTATAAATATTATAATAAGATCTAAAAAATAGAAAATAAAGTTATTTAATTTTTATTCATATGAGATATGATGAATGCATGTTTAGACTAGTTGTAGAATAGTTCTACATAATTATCTAAAATAGATTTTAATTTGATATGATCAATTTAAATTTAATTTTTTAGATGATTATGAGAAAATTTAGATCTGAAAATATGCATGATATGATACATGAAGATGTATGCAAAACATGTTTATAGTTAGATCAATTTTTTATATAGGAGATATATGATGTAGATCTAACTAATTTCGTAGTTTTCATATTTCTGATTAAGATGTTCTCCTTGGCCGTCCGATGATAAGAATAAAGTAGGATTTAAATGCCTTCTCCTTTCATTCGATGGGGTGTTCTTATGACGTGTAGGGGTGCTGCACGTTCATCCTTAATCAGAAACCTAAAACTTATTTTCTGCAAAACCCTAGATCCTGAAATCCTAGGATTTTTTTACATGTTTTATTTGTGAACTATAAACTTAATTAAAAATTAAGATTATGAAATATGTTAAGTCTAAAAATTAAGAATTTTTAGATTTAAGATATATTCATAAAATTGGGTTCGGACTTGGGTAGCTCAATTAGGTCTAGCGGTTGATCAAACCGAATCAAGAGTTGGTTAGATGGGATCAAGAGTGCTTAAATTAACTAGCCTAATAGGATTAAGTTTGGATCAAGATCGAATCACATGAGTGATCGATCAAGCTAAGACCTAATCAGGCTCAGTGGTTAGAGTTTGGATTGTAGGCTAACTTGATTGGTTCTGACTCAATAATTTAGTATCTAAGATAAGTCTAGCAGATATGATCGATTGATTTTTAATTAAGAGCTACTCGACTCGAATACATTCTTATTGAGTTAATGGCATATCCCTTCCATCGATCTCAGTTACCTGATCATATTTATCGACCCAATCCTGATCTAAGGTGGTTAACAATGCAAGCTAACCCATGTCACTAGGTTAGTCATAATTGTTATGGCTATTGTAAGTCAAGTTTAAAGAGATCTAAATCAAATCTTCCTAAGAAAAGATTAAGTCTAAGATCTTCCATCATTATAGATATGCGAGCCCTTCTCGGGGTTGATTATTCTCAGCTGATCACAGTGGTTCAGTTGCACTGAAAAGATGCAACCATGTCTATTAGGCATTGGATACTACGGGCTGGAGGATAAATTAGGCTCAATATTCTGGATATGGTGAGAGACTCAATTAAAAATTCAATCTATGCAAATGGTGGGTCTGACTTAACTAAGGAGTGGATCAATATTCTGGGCACCGTGAGATTCATGAATTAGAGATCAAGTTTGGGTGCATCATGATTAGAGAATCATTGGACAAGAGTTGTCCACTCATTGGCTAATCCATCATCAATAACTGTGAGGTGAGGTGATGAGTTAGTTGGTGGGACTGCACCACCCATTAGAAATCTATAATCGTGAAAATTTTTGCATCTCTATAGAGGAGGTGTAGGGATCCAAAAAAATAGTGGAAGCTAATTTGTTTAAAAATTAAACTCCTTAATAAATTGATCAAGTCTTAATTATAATATCTAACTAGAAACTTTAACTCTCTATAGGAAAAGCAAAATGTTTGCATCCAACCCACTGGCACGTATTCTGGACACCCATAGACTGATCGGACTCAATTACATAAAAATGGCATTCTTAAATGGATATCTTGAGGAAGATATCTATATGGAACAACCATAGGATTTCACATCCAATGATACTGATCATAAAGTATGCATGCTGCAAAGGTCCATATATGGACTTAAGCAAACATCTCGAAGCTGGAATACTCATTTTAATGATGTGATCAAATTATTTGATTTCATCAAGAACGAGGAGGAACCATGTATTTTCAAAAAGGTCAGTGGAAGCGCTATTGTCTTCCTTGTACTGTATGTGGATGATATCCTCCTTATTGGGAATGACATTCCCATGTTGACCACAGTTAAAATATAATTATCTAAAGAATTCTCAATGAAAGACCTAGGAGAAGCATCCTTCATTCTTGGAATCAAAGTCTATAGAGATAGACCGAATAGGATGCTAGGTCTTTCACAGAAGATGTACATAGAGAAAGTGCTAAAGAGGTTTAGCATGGAAAACTCCAAGAGGGGATTGGTACGCTTCAGACATGGCATTCATCTCTCCAAGAAAATGTGTTCCAACACACTAGAGAAGATTGAACGCATGAGCAAGATCCCTTATGCTTCTACAATAGGGAGCCTCATGTATGCTATGTTATGTACACGACCTGATATAGCCCATGCTATGAGTGTCACAAGCAGATATCAGTCAAATCCAAGAGAAAAACATCAAACTTCTATGAAATATATCGTTAAGTACTTAAGAAGAACTAAGAATATGTTCTTGGTTTTTGGTAATGAAGAACTCAAAGTCCAAGGATATATAGACTCAGATTTTATGTCCGATATAGATGATCAAAAGTCGACATCTAAAAATCTATTTGTGTGTAATGGTGGTGCTGTCAATTGGAAGAGTTCCAAATAGATAGTACTAGCAGATTCCACCATGAAAGTAGAATACATCGTTGCATCAGAAGCTGCAAAGAAGGCATTCTAGTACAAGAAGTTTGCCGCAGAGATCGAAGTGATGCCATCAGATGCCATTCCTCTGTATTGCGATAATAATGGTGCCATATCCCTTGCTATAGAGCCAAGGTCTCATTAGAAGTCCAAACACATCGAGCGACGATACCACCTCATCCATGATTATCTTGAGAAAGGATATGTCGAGGTCAAGAGAGTCGAATCCGTAAACAATGCGGTAGACCTACCTACAAAGCCGTTGAACCAGCAGAAGATCAAAATCCATCTTGAGAAGATGGGGCTTAGATTTGCAGCCAATTGGCTTTAGGTCAAGTGGAAGTTTGTTAGATATATATGCCCTAGAAGCCAGAATTGGCTGATACTTGTTTTACACTTCTAAGAACAAAATTATAATTTTGACTATAAATAATAAAATAGATTATTTTTTATCTCAATATGTATTTAGTATCTGTGATACATCCCTTGAGTTAATGGCAATGATAGTTCTTATTTTCAATAATTAAAAATTTAAGACATGAATTTTCATTATTAACTCATAAAATGCTCCTGACCGTAGGATCATCATGAGGATGGTGATTGATTCAAAAGATTGGTGTACAATCATTTCTTTATAGTAGATGAGTCTTGAGTCTATGGTGTAGAGACACCAGAGCGAGAGTATAGATACTCGTTAGAGAATGAGGGCACTGAGCGTGACCACCTCGAGCAGTCATTAGGAGGTCTACCTTCTCGTCGATAACTAGCTCAAAGCTGTAGTTGTATCTCTAGTTCTTTGACCTAAGGTGCATCGACAGTTCACCTTGAGGGTGTTATAGTTTGACTAGACTATGACTTGATCTCCTAGGCATTCAGAATCCTGAGGTGTATGTTGGCTATAGCATGTTCATTGTAGGAATTGGATTGCACCAATAGGAAATCTATCTACCTCGGTAGATGAGGAATAGCCCTATGATGATCATGAGAATCAAGTCCATAAGCCCATGGTCATAGCAGAGTAAAATAATAGAAAGAGTTTCTATTAAGGTTTTTACATTGGACTTGAATCAAATGATTAATCATATGACGGATATTAGGGTTTGACGAGATTATCTTAACCCCAATCCAGTCGAAGCTCAAGATAGAAGAACTTAATCACATAAGTAACTACACCGAGAGGTTCATTTTCAATTTTGATGGATTGCCATCATATGCTGCTAGGTGTCACTAATGGATTTTGAAAGCAATTAGAATGATTTAGATGATCAATCATACTAGTTGTTTGAATCAGAAAAATTTTGATCCATCGGAAGGTATTTCGATGATGTCGATGATAGAGATCGTGACATATCTCATTACTATACGAAACTAAACCTAACTAGATCACACAAACAAGAGTTTTGATCTGGATATCATCAATTAGACTAACTCTGTTCAATTGATTTGAATTAGATTCAATTAGATTCAAGAAAATCATGCTAGCATACGATTGAGCCTAATATTTTCCTTTAATTATCATTAAAGTTTGTCTCAACTGAGCCAAATATTTTTGGGCTCACTCAGATATCTTTACTTTATCTGACTAGAGCTTATCTAGGTCAGAAAAGGATTGTCTTAATTTATGAGATGAATTTGAGACAATACCTGCCATATTCCATCACCTGCTAAATCCTATTTTGGACATTTGGTCAAACATTGACCTTTGACACTTAGACATCTGCCTATATGTCAAGCCATCATAGGAGAGAGTTCTTGAACCAGTCCACCTACTAAAAAGTAGATGGATAAGTGGTGCATGCCTAGGGAGGCATGTGCCCATGGATAACGCATCTGGAGTTCCATACAGATGGGACTCCAGTTGCTTCGGAGATTCTACTTGAATGGTGCCTAGAAGACTGCTTTGACCCAGTCTTGGTGCCATCTAAGGATGATTCAGAGGGGATCTCATCTGATTGGATTAGATGATGTCATTCCACCAATCAATTTTAGATCTGATTGCACGAAAGGCCATGATTGGCCGAGATGATGTGGCACTGCATGGTGCAATAGGATCTATAAAAATCCTATCTGCGCCAAGATCAAAGATGCTTGACCCATTGCCCATGCCATAAGGCTGCCCCTCTTCCTCCTCCATGCCACCTTTAGGTGTTCTCTCTCCTATCCATGCCTATGAATTTTTGGGCACAAGTTTGGTGCGATCCAAGCAAGAGAAAGGTGATAGGAAAAGGAAGAAGGCAGCACTGCTGCAAGAGACAACTCACATCTTTTTAAAAAGTTTTGAAGATCTTCAAAATCATATCTAGATTTAATTTTTGGAGAAGTGATAAAGAAGGAGCAGATCTCTAAATCCTATCTGAGTGGATATCGATAGAGGCCAGACACTTATGTGGCTAGATCCAGAACCTTAGGCAGACATCAAGATCAGCACAGGATAATTAGATTACCCGTAATAAGGTAAAATTAAATTAGATTTAATTTATTTTTTATTTTATTTTATTTTTTATTAGATCAATAATATCAGATCTAAAAAATCTCAAATTTGATCTGAATCCAAGAGAAAAATTTTTGAAATATCTCTCTTGGTCCAATCAGATCTGAATGAATCTATTCCAAAAAATTAGGTTTTTCCTTCAAAGAGAACTTAAATCGACATCGGTTATTTTGCATCTAGCTGATAGATCTGTAAAAACACCATGTGGTCTAATTGAGGATGTTTTGGTTAGAATTGATAAATGTTATTTTCTAGTAGACTTCCTCATACTCGATATGGAACCATCCTAAGAGCTGAACCAAAATTCCATAATTTTAGGTTGACCATTCCTAGCTACTGCCACTACCAATATCAATTATAAGATAAGAGCCATGGACATTTCTTTAGGGATCAAAAGGTAAAAATAAATATTTTTAATGCCTCTAAGCACACTCAAGAGGAGGAAGATTGCTTTGTAATCGATCAAATAGATGAGATAGTTGAATCTGATTCCTCCTTAGATTTACTCAAAAGCAACTTTCTAAATAAACTTGTCAAAAAAATTCCAAACCAGGAGGTGAATGCCCTATTTGATTCACCCAATCCATCACATACATTACCTTGGTCGATGAAAATCAAGCCCTTATCTCAAAAATAAATTGAACCATTATGACCTTCAATTCAGGCCCCACCACAACTTGAACTAAAACCTTTACCTGAAATACTTAAGTATGTATTTCTAGGATCAGAGAAAATTCTGTCAGTGATCATTGCTTCTGACCTAACTCCTACATAGGAAGATCAAGTAATAGATATTTTGAAAACATATAAGGAGGCCATAGGTTGGACAGTTGCCGATTTAAAAGGCATTAGTCCATCAATATGTATGCACCATATTTATACTAAAGATAATGACAAACCAACTCGAGAAATGCAAAGATGGCTTAACCCTAATATGCAAGAAGTAGTCAAAAAAGAGGTAATTAAATGGTTAGATGTGCGAATTATTTATCCTATTTTTGATAGCTACTGGGTGAGTCCTACACAAGTTGTTCCAAAAAAATCTAGACTCACGGTTATCCGCACTGACCATGGGGACCTAGTACCTACACGATTTTCGACTGGATGGCGTGTCTGTATTGACTATAGAAAACTCAATACAACCACCTGAAAAGATCACTTTTCGTTATTCTTTATTGACCAAATCCTGAAAAGACTAGCTGGCCAACAATACTTTTGTTTTCTAGATGGATACTCAAGATATAATTAGCTAGCAATCTACCCTGGAGATCAGGAAAAGACCACCTTCATATGTCCCTATGGAACTTTTGCTTTTCATAGAATGCCTTTTGGATTGTGTAATGCACCGACGACCTTTCAAAGGTGCATGATGTCAATATTTTCGGACATGATAGGAGATTTCTTAGAAATATTTCTAGATGACCTTTCGATCTTTGGAGAATCTTTTGAGTGTTGCCTCAATAATTTGAAGAGAATTTTGCAACAATGAATTGAGACAAATTTAGTTTTAAGTTGAAAAAAAAGCCACTTCATGGTTCAAGAAAGGATTGTGTTAGGACATATAGTATCTAAAAGAGGGATAGAGGTTGATAAAGCAAAAGTTGACTTAATTTCTAAACTACCTCCACCCACTTCTATCAAATAAATTTGATCTTTTCTTAGCCATGTAGGATTCTACCATCGTTTCATCAAAGACTTTTCTAAGATATCTCGCCCACTGTGTAATATACTTGCTAAGGATGTTTCTTTTAACTTTGATGAAGAGTGTCTTAAAGCCTTTGAATTCTTGAGAGAAGCTATGACCAAAGCCTCGATCATTCAACCTCCAAATTGGTCATTACCTTTTGAAATCATGTGTGATGCTTTAGACTTTGCCATAGGAGCTATCTTGGGCTAGAGGGTAAACAAATATCCTATAGTGATCTATTATGCCAATAGAACTCTGAATGAAGCATAAATGAATTATACTACAATTGAAAAAGAGTTACTAGTCATAGTGTTTGCCCTAGAAAAATTTAGATCATATCTATTAAGATAAAAAATCATGGTATATTCAGATCATTCAGCTTTGAGATATCTACTTTCAAAGAAAGAAACTAAACCACGACTGATTAGATAGATCTTATTACTACAAGAATTTGAAATAGAAATTTGAGATAAGAAAGGATCCAAAAATGTTGTAGCAGACCATCTATCTAGGATCCTAGTCAAAGATACTGAACCTATATTAATTGGAGAATCTTTTCTAGATGAACAATTGTTGGCAGTTTCGCATGCAAAGGCCCCTTGGTTTGCAGATATTGTAAATTACTTAGTTGTAGGATAAGTTCCTAATGGCTGGTCTAAGAATGAAAAGGATCGATTCTTTGCTCAAATCAAATATTATTTTTGAAAAGATTCTGAGCTTTTTAGAATTTATGCTGATCAAATCATTCGTAGATGTGTTTCTGAGTCTGAATAATTGAGTATCTTATAATTCTGTCATACCCTTGCTTATGAAGGATATTTTTCTGGAAGAAAAATTGCAGAGTATTGTAAAGTGGTTTTCACTAGCCTACATTATTTAAGGATGCCTATATTTTTAGCCAAGAGTGTCTTAAGTGTTAGGCCTTAGGAAGCATTTCAAAGAAAGACATGATGCCTTTAAACCCTATTTTGGTAGTTGAAATTTTTGATGTATGGGGAATTTATTTTATAGAATCTTTTCCACCCTCCAATGGTTTTGAATATATTTTGGTGGCTGTCAATTATGTTTTCAAATCGATTGAGTCAACGGCAACATGAACCAATAATCATAAAGTAGTCTTAAAATTTGTTCAAAAAAATATCTTATCTAGATTCGAATTTTCACATGTCATGATTAGCGATGGAGGTACCCACTTCACAAACTATTAGTTCTGAACATTGTTACAAAAATATAGGGTGACACATAAGATAGCTACACAATACCATCCACAAACAAGTGGCCAAGTAGAAGTATCCAATAGGGAGATTAAGAATATCTTACAAAAGACTATTAAGTTGGATCGAAAAGATTGATCAGATCAATTAGATGATGCATTATGGGCCTATAGGATAGCTTATAAAACCCCTATTAGAATGTCTCCTTATAGATTGATCTATGAAAAAGCATGTCACCTTCCTGTAGAACTTGAACATAAAGCATGTTGGGCAATAAAGTAATTAAATTTTGATCCGAATCAAGCTTGTTCTAACTGAATGTTACAAGTGACCGAATTAGATGAATTAAGGCAAGAAGCTTATGAAAATTCAAAAATCTACAAAGAAAAAATAAAAGCCTTTCATGATAAACATATTTTAAGAAAAACTTTAAGCCAAATCAACAAGTCTGATTATTTAACTCAAGGCTCCGATTGTTTCCTGGAAAGTTAAAATCTAGATGGGATGGACCTTATATAGTCAATCAAGTGTGCCCACATGGTGTAATTAAACTCTATGATCCTAGATCTAAGAATTCTTTTAAGATAAATGGTCAATGGCTTAAATCATATATTGAAGGAATATCATTAAACTGAACCATTGACCAAATAATATTAACAGACCCACAATGAATTGAGCTGCATTATGTCTGATTGAAGACAATAAACTTAGCACTTATTGAAAGGCAACCTAATATTTAGTTTTCTTATATCTAATTTTAGTTTATTTTTTTTTAGATCATCTTGAATAAAGTTAGAGGGAGAGCTTAAATTTTTAAAGGCACGTGCTAGATAAATAATTTTTTTTTCACATCCTTCTATTTTTTCTTCTCCATTGAGGACAATATCGATTAAGTTGGAGGATAGAAAAAATACATAAAAAAATAAAAAATAAAATAAAATAAAATAAATAAATAATAAAAATTTTAAAAATTAAAAAATTAAAAAAAATAATAATTTTAAAAAATAATAATTAAATTTTTTAAAAAAAATATTAAAAAATTAAAAAAAAACTTTTGAATATACCATGTTTTAGGAAAGAAAATCTTGAGCAAAATAGATTACAAAAAGTAATAAAGATTAGAAAGTATTTGCTAATGATTGTAGCAAGTCAAGAAGTAGATTAGTTAGTCAAATTTTTAGCAGCTTACTTAGGTCATTTAAAGGCTATCAGCACTTCAAATTACACATACACACTAACGAGGTAAAGTAAGTATTGATTATATGGCCAACTGAGGATTTAATTATCATTGAGAAATTGATGATTAATATATACCCCAATTAAAGAAACTTGAATTTAAAGAAAGAGCTACCTGCCCAAAATAAAAGTGCAAAAGATAGAGTTTATGTGGATTGTCCTAAGCTTAGTAACTAGATCTCTATACCTATGTCAAGTGTGGAGATTCATATTAAACAGTGGAGGAAAGGCCAGGATGCTCAACTCGTAAAAAAAAAAAAGAGATAGTGTGAAAGCTATCTTAATTCATGCACTTACCTTGGGGGTGTATAGAAAATTAACCAAAATAGGTGATGAAAGAAGATACATTTGTCCTTTAAATTAACACCCAAATACTAAGTTGGACTTTACAAACATAAGTGCTGAAGATCTTTAGATGAACTCTAAGAAGTTTCTAATTAATCTGATCATAAAATTTACTTTTGAAACTCAATACTTAGTTAGTGATAATGTCTGAACTTTTGACCTTAAAACCTAAAGCTATTTTGTGAAGAAGGATCTCAATGAAATATGGTAATTAATCTAAACTAAATTCTTTCTTTATTTGAGGATGAGCAAAGCTTAAGTTGAGGAGTGTGATAAGTATCATAAATTTATCAATAAAAATATTAATTTATCAATTAACTTATATTTATTTTTAAAAATTAATGATTAATTTATACATATTTTTAAGAAACTAATATTTTTATTAATTAAAAATAATTAAAAAATAATAATAATAAAATATAATTCATTAATAAAAAGATTTCATTTTTTTTATTATAATAAAATAAATTTGAAGTCAATCTAATTTAAAATAAATTTAATATGAATTTTTAAAGAAATAAAAAATAAAAATAAAAATAAAAAATTAAAGAAAAAAGAAAATGGCTCAGCCTACTTAAGCCGCCGTGCCATATCAGCTGCCATGTCCAAATATGGTAAGCCAGCCAAGCAAGCCAGCATGCTCAGCTGGCCAGGCTAGAAAGCGAAGCGGCCCACCTTCAAAGCCTAGCCCACACGCGTCAAGCCCGCCAGCCCTCTATTCGGTCCACAAAATAGTGTAGATTGCCAGTTCAAAAGACAACAATGAATCATAGGCTGCCACATGGTGGACCAAGATTTCTAAGAGATTTATAATATTTTATTGCAGTGCATGGGGCATTTTTGTCATTTCACTCATCAAAATGCATGCGTCGATTGGTTGCAGTGTGCGGTGCAACCAGTCCATGCAGTCCATGAGAATTGTAGGTGCATGATCGAATGGCTGTGGTCGCTTGCGATCAAGATTGAATGGTGGTGGTTGGTTCTAGATTCAATTCAAACTTTATCAAGCTCATCTATGTGATCAAACGGCAGCGCTCGCTCCAAACTCAGATCTGAAGGTCCATGGAGCTCTCGGTGGTGATCAGGACACTCAATGCATGATCAACGACCTAATTTCCTCCATTAATGCATGATCAATGACCAAAATATTTTTCAACTTGATTTGGGCTGATAAAACACCATTTTTGGTATTTTTTGAAGCCTTGGATGACCATCTGACGGCCAGAACATGCAGAGACTTCACAAGACCTTTGACCCAATGATTTTCTACTATTTTCTTCAATAAATATGGATCTATACTTCTCTTTAGTCCCACATTGCCTGATAATAAAGTCTCCAGCCCTCCAGCAATTATAAAAAGACTCCAGAGCCCTAAAGGTCAAGCATCTAATTTAGGAGAAGCCACGGTAAAGGGTGGGAGTCAGTCTTTGGCTAAAGGTTGCTTCGAAATAGATGGTGCCGAGAGGAAGAGCTAGACATCTGCACTATCTCCAAGCCATTGCTGATCTAAAGATTAAGAGCTTATTTATTTATTTATTTATTTAATTATTATATTTGAATTCTAAGGTTTATTTTAATATAACATTTAGTTTATTGCTCTTTTAATTTCTATTTCTTTCATAATTTTTGCTCTTTTAATTTTGCTTTATTTTAATTACTCTTTAATTTCTTCTTGCAAGTAAATGCTAAGATCTAAATAGTAGATCTAAGTATCAAAATTTAATTTTTTATATTATTTAATTTCTATAATTTTATTTTTTAACTTAAATTTTAATTTCAAATCTCTTCTTCTTTCATAAAAAAATCAAAGATTTTAAAATTAAATCACTGCCTTCCTATGGATTCGACCCAACTCACTACTATATACGTACTTTTAATTATTTTAAGAAGTTAGATTAAACTAATAATTATGATATTTTAATGATGATATCGTGATCTATCACATAGATTTCTTAGCTCGTAGCTCTTGGGAGACTTTCTCTTCGAGCCTAATCTATCTTTCAATGCTACTATCTTGAATAAATTATTTTTGAAGAAAGATGGCATGTCGACTCACAATTATATTATGATCTTTCGAAAGATAGAAAAAATATCCTAATGACTCTTGAGGATATCCAATAAATGGAGCTCTAAAGGACCTAGATTCTAATTTGTCCACTTGTTGTCTCTTGACATGGGCCGAATAATCCCAAATTCTGAGATGACTTAGACTTGATTTCTTATCATATCATATCTCATACGGTGTGGTAGGAATGGTTTTAAATGGAACACTATTTAGTAGATATATAGTGGTCAATAGACTATATCCCCAAAGAAACTTTGGAAGGTTCGTGAAGCTCATCATGGATCGAACCATATCTAATAGGATCTGATTTTTTGATTTTGAAATTCCATTAAGTTAAGGCATTCCAAGTGCAGTCCATTGAGAGACTATGCCATTGTCCTTAAGATAGTCTAGAAAATTTCGACTAAGGTATTCATCTCCTCAATCTAATCAAAGAATCTTAATGGATTTTCTTGTCTGTTTTTCTACTTCAAGTTTGAATTTCTTGAACTTTTCAAAAGCTTCAAACTTGTGTCGCATCAAATATACATAATCATACTGAGATAAATCATCGATAAAGATGATGAAGTAGATGTAATTGCCCCGAGTTGGTACATTAAATGGGCCGCATACATTAGTATGTACTAGAGCGAGCAGGTCTGTGGCCCTTTCTTCATGTCTCATAAAAGGAAGCTTGGTCATTTTGCCATGAAGGCATGATTCATAAATCAGATATGACTCGAAAGTCAATGAACTCAATAGCCTAGATTTTTCAAATTTGTTAATTTTGTCTTCAGCTATATGACCTAGTCTAAGATGCCAAAGATACCTATCATTTAGACTATCCCTAGGTCGCTTTGATCCTATGGCATTCACATTTTGCTCGATATTAAAAATAGAAACATCAATATGTATTTGATAAAGATTATTTATAAGAAAACCACTTATAATTTTATTTCTTTCATAAAGAATATCATAATGGTCTTTAAGAAAACTAATTACATAGTCTTTTTATGCTAAACATGAAATAGAAATCAAATTCTTGCTTGTTGCAGGCACATAAAAATAATTCCTAAGTACTAAGTCTAATCCTGATGGTAATCACAGAGAATAGGTTTCCATGGCTATAGCAACAACTCTTGCTCCATTTTCGATATCTAGGATCATCTCACCATCCCTCAGCCTCCTACTATCTTCAGGATTCTTCATAGAAGTGCATAAGTGAGCATTAAAATCAGAGTCGAGCACCCAACTGGATGCAAAAGAAACCATAAGATTAGATTCAATAATGAGCATAACTCCAAAAGGACCTGCCTCCTTCTTGTTCTTCAGGCTAGCTAGGTAAAGAGGATAGTTTTGCTTTCAATAGCCATCAATATTGCAATGAAAATATTTTTCTTTGTCAGCGGCCTTCTTCTTTGGCTATGCCTTGTTCTTCTTCCCACCATCCACCTTCTATTTCTTCATGGACTTCTTCTTCTTTCTAAAAAATTTTTTCTTGGAGGAAGTCCACTCCATAACAAGTACTGAGCCTTTAGAACCTTTTATAGAAAGCTCAGCAGTAACCAATATATTCATGAGCTCAGCCAAGATATTTTAAAGTTTATGCATATGATAGTTCATGATGAACTATCCATACGCATCAGTCAAGGACTACAAAATTATATCAATATATAGATCCTGATCTAACTTAGCATCGAGCTTCTCAAGCTTTTCTAAGTCCTTGATCATCATCAAATAATGATCTTGGATCGACTGTCCATCATGCATCTGAGACTTAAATAGTCTTTTGGTGACTTGATACTTGGCTGCATGACTCTATTTGCCGAACAACTCTTGCAGATGAGCCAACATTTGGCGACTAGTCTTAATGTCTTCATATTGGCACTAGAGCTCATCAGACATTGAGCCCAACATGTAGTACCTAAATTTGTTATCTTCATCCATCCACTTCTCGAGAGATGCTCTCTAATCAGCGGATGGATGAGCTGGTATGGTGGGAGGATTCTGTTTCAACACATGAGTTAACTTCTTGAAATTCAAAATAATTTTAAAGTTCCAGAGCCAATCCTTGTAGTTGGATCCAATCAGTTTATGGGTGTCCAGGATACTGGTTAGTGGATTGGACGTAGACATCATCCTATAGAGAGTCAAAGTTTCTAGTTAGATTTTGTAATTAGACTTAACCAATTTATTTAGAATTTCATTTTTAAATAAATTAAACTCTCATTATTTACTCGAATTTCTACACTTTCTTAGCAGAGATGCAAAAATCTCCACAATCATTGATTTTTAGTGGATGGTGCGGTCCCACCAATTAGCTCTCCATCTCATCTAACAGTTATTGGTGATGGGTCAACCGATGAGAAGACAACTCTTGTCTAATGATTCTCTAATCATGGTGCATCCAAACCTGATCTCTAATTCATGAAGCTCACCATGTCCGAAATATTGCTCTACTCCTTAGTTAAGTCAGACCCACCATTTGCACGAATTGGATTCTTGATTGGGTCCCTCATCGTATCTAAAATATTAAGCCCAATCCATCCTCCAACCCATAGCATTCAATACCTAATAGACATGGTTGCGTCATTCCAATACAACTGAACCACTATATCCAATCAAGAACAATCAACCCCGGAAAGGGCCCGTGCATCTATAATGGTGGAAGATCTTAGACTTAATATTTTCTTAGAAAAATTTAATTTAGATCTCTTTAAACTTGACTTGACTTAGTCATAATAATTATGACTAACCTAGTGGCATGGATTGGCTCGAATCGTTAGTCACCTCAAATCAAAATTGGGTTGACACAAATGGCCAGGTAAGTGAGATCAATGGAAGGGATATGCCATTAACTCGACAAGAATGCATTCAAGTCGAGTAGTTCTCAATTAGAAACTAGTTGATTGTATCTGCCAGACTTATCTTGGACACCAAATTATCGAATTAGAACCAATTGGATTAGCCTACAATCTAAACTCGAACCACGGAGCCAAATTAAGTCTTGACTTGATTGAGTCACATCTCAATGTGATTCGATCTTGATCCAGACTTAATCCTATTAGGTCAGTTAGATCTAAGCTTTCTTTGATCCTACCTAATCAACTCTTGATTTGGTTTGATCAACTGCTAGACCTAATTGAGCTACCCAAGCCTGAATCCAATTTTATGAATAAATCTTAGATCTAAAAATTCATAATTTTTAGACATAATTAATTTCATAATCTTAATTCTTAATTATGTTTTGGGCTCAAGAATAAAATATGTAATAAAAATCATAGGATTTTAGGATCTAGAATTTTGCAGAAAAATAAGTTTTAATTTTTTATTAAGGATGAATGCACAGCACTCCTACATGTCATAAGAACATTCCATCAAATGAGAGGAGAGGGCATTTAAATCCTACTTTATTCTAATGATCGGACGATCATGGAAAACTCCTTAATCAAAAATATAATTTTCTACTATAAAACTAGTTAGATCATATATCACATATAAAAAGATCTAACTAATACATGTCTTACATACATCTCATGTATAATCAATATGCATACTTTCAGATCTGAAATATCATATATTAAATCTAAAAAATAAAATTTTAAATTTAATCATATCAAAATTAAAATTATTCTAGACATCTTGAAGAACTATTCTATAAATAGTCTAAGCATGCATCTTTCATATCTCATATGAAATAAAATAAAAATTAAAAATTTTATTTTTTATTTTTTAGATCTGGTTATGATAATTATAATATCAAAAAAAATAAATATTAAATAAATCTAAATTATATATATTTAAATTAAATACATGATCATACTAGACTACACATAGAACTATTCTATACCTAATCTAGTCATGCATCCCATACATATTAGATCTAAATGATTTAATTTTTTATTTTTTTAATTTTAGATCTAATCACATCTAATGTGATATCTAAAATCTTTTAATATTAAATTATAAATAAATATAAAATTAGATTTAAGGTAGATCTGAAGAACTGCTAACGCAGCTCTGATACTAATTGAAGAAAATTCCTATTTCCCAGCACAGGATCATTTAATTTTGATTGGATCTAAAGAAATATTTTAAAAAATTTTCTTTTAAGATCTTAATTAGATCTGAGATATCTCATATCTGATCTTTTAAGATTTGATATTAAGATTAAAAATAAAATTAAATATAATTAATTTCATATCTTGTATTTTGGATAATCAAATTATCCTGTGATGATTCTGATCTATCCTGAGGTTTTGGAAGAAGCCACGCATGTGCCTGGCCTTTATAAGTATTCACTTAGGCAGGATCTAGATGTATTCTCCTTATGAATCTTTTATCCAAATATCATATCTAAATCTGATCTAGAAATCCTTCAAAAGAATTTCTGAAAGCAGCGTGTCCGTCTCACGAACATCGTCACATAGATGCTGGACTCTTCATAAATTTGATTGGATCTTCTTCTAAGATTTATTTCCAACCTTTGGCACTTAGAAGAAGAGGAGAGAGAGGATCATAGAGGGCATGGTAGATGGAAGGGGCGATAGCCTTTGGGTATCAAAATTATTTCTTCCATGAAGAGCCTTGGTGCAAGGGTTCTTATACAAAAGCATAATGCTAGGTTAGAGTCCCTCTTTGACCAAAATCCTTATTTATTCAACCATTGGGACTCCTAGACCTGATCTCCATGAAAATATCAAGATCCCATCTAAATTTGATGCTAAAAATCAATCTAGAAGGTGGCGGCATGAGTAGATAAGGAGGAGTTCACTGCGCCTAGGACTCTTCCCATAAGAGTTTGATCCAAATCAAACTCTATCAAAACTTAGTCTAGATATCTCCAAAAATTATAAAATTTGGTACACCCAATGTATGACTCGTGCCCTATCACATATCAAAAAATTGATCAAAAATATTTTTAAAAAATTTTCTAGAAGCCTCTGATCAGGTGACCCTCAATTCTCTCAATTAGGTTAACTTTTGACCCTAGTCTAATTTGACTATGAATGGATTTAATTTCTACAATTAATCTAATTTAAACTTATTTCAATCAGATAAAAATAAATTTATTCAAATTATAAGAATGAGTTAAATCAAATTTGACTAAGTTGCGATGAATCAGAAAGATTACAAAAGGAGAAAGTCAGGCTCAATTGTGTGTTAGCACGATTACCTTGAACCTGATTGGATTTAATCCAAATCAATCAAATTGGGTTAGCTCAATTGATGATATCCAAATCCAAACCCTTATTTGTGTGATCAGTTAGGTTCAATTCTGTATGGTAATGAGACATGTCGCAATCTCCATCATCGAAATACCTTTTGATGGACCAAAATTTTTTTGATTTATACAATTAGAATGATTGATCATCAAAATCATTCTAATTACTTCCAAAATCCATCAGTGACACCTAGCAGTATATGGTGGCAATCCATCAGATTTGAAAATGAACCTTTGGTGCAATTATCTATGTGATTGGATTCTTCTATCTTAAGCCCCGACATGATTACGATTAAGGTGAACTCATCAAACTCAATGTCCGTCATATGAATTAATCATTCGATTCGAGTCCAATGTGAAATCCTAATAGAAACTCTTTCTATCATCTTCACTCTACCATGGCCATGGGCTTAAGGACTCAATCTTATGATTATCATAGGGTTACTTCTCATATACCGAGGTAGATAGATCTTCTATTAGTGCAATCCAATTCTTTCAATGAACATGCTATAGTAAATATACACCTTAGGATTCTAAATGGCTAGAAGATTGAGTTATGATGTAATCAGACTATAACACCCTCAAGATGAACTATCGATGTATCTTAGATCAAAGAACTAGACACACTACTGCAACATTGAGCCAGTCATCGATAAGAAGGTAAACCTCCTTATGACTGCTCGAGGTGGTCATGCTCAGTGCCCTCATTCTCTAACGAGTACCTATACTCTCACTCTGATATCTCCATATCATAGACTCAAGACACATCTATCCTAAGAAAGTGATCATACACCAACCTTCTAGATCAATCACCATCCTCGTGATGATCCTACGGTCGAAAGCTGTTTATGAGTTAATTATAAAATTTCATGTCTCAAATTTTCAACTCTTAAAATTATGAATTATCATTACCATTAACTAGAAAGATGTATTACAAATACTTTAAATACACACTATGATAAAAAATATTTTTTTATTAATTTATAGTCAAAATTATAAAATTATCCTTGTAAGTGTATTACAAATATTTAGCCAATCTGGCTTCTAGGACACACATCTAACACATTTTACTAAATATGATCCAATTGCATAGCTCTCTACTGTTAAGAGTTGCTCGCAAAGGATATGGGTATACGTATCCCTTCGACCTAAGATCACCATGATAACTTACTAGCAACTCACTATACTTAGATACTGGATAACCTGAATTTCTAATTCAATGATGGAAGATTACTGGGTATAGTCAAGTACTTATTTTGTCGGTGTATTAGTCAAGATGGAATTGATCCCTCCAATTGTTGGAGCAGATGCATCACTGTATTTCAATTTAGCAAAATCTCAACTGAGGTGGTTCATTCGATGAATACTAAATTTTAAAATATATTATAGATGATTTTTTAGGATTGATAGTTAAACCCTAGGTCATCTTTTGAGCATTGAGGTCAAGAGAATGAATTATATGGTAATCATCAGCCATAGATTTATCGATGTTGCATTACGACTATTCGACCTATTCGGACGTCGAGTATCATTACTAGATGGTCACATCAATTGGTACAGAAAATTGATTCTTATGCTATCGGCTTAGGATTCAAACCTATGGGATCACATATAATAGGAGTTTCTATATGATTTGATGGCTAATCAAGAGTCCTAATGGTCTAAAACTCTATGGTTAACAGTCCTACTAGACTAGAACTCTATGATCTAGAGTTCCACTGGACTAAAACTCTATCTTTATGGGTCCCACTATACTTAGACTCTGAGTCCTACTTTTTTGAAACTCTCTGATCAAGAGTCCCATTGATCTGAGACTCTATGATCATTATTTTTGTTTATTTGGGACACTGGATTCGAGAGTCCTACTAGTTTGGGACTCTTCAAGAGTTTCATATAGATAAGACTCTGGTGCCGAGACATCCATCCGATTGGAACTCTATGTTTATTGAAGGATTAATTAGCAATTTGATTGTTAATTAGCTCAATTTATTTGAGTGATAAGGATTCGATCAAATCTGATTGAATTTGATTCGATTAGGTTTGATCCAATCAGGTCATGAGATGACCTAATTGCTATGGGAGATTTGATCCTGATTTGATCAAGGGCTGGATCTAATTAATTTTTAATTTGATTAGAAATTTATTGGATTGAGTTAAGCCTAATTTGGTTGGATTTAACCTAGTCTAATTGGGTCTAGATTAATTGGTTTGGTTGAAACAACCTAACATTCTCATCCTTATCTCTTCTCCATGCCTCTCAATAATTTTTTGTCACACATTTTTCGAGTTTTTGGGTGTGGGCACATAGAACGAGAGTCCTCTACACATCAAACACCCTAGAGTAGCATTGGGAGGGGATAATATTTTCACTTGAATTTTGAATTCAAGTGTTTTGTTGAAACCATCTAACCTCCCTCTCCTTATCCTATCCACACGCATTACAGACTGAGTGTCGCCCATTTAAAATTATTTTTCCTAGGCATGCATGGGTGTGCACGAAACAACTGAGAGTGGTGCATGGAGGGGTTTTTGAGAGAGAGAAAAATTGAGTAGGGATGCTTGTCCTGGGCATGAAAAATTCTAGGTAGTGAGAAAAGGTTTCCTGCACCAACTTTTCCTAACATGCCTCTTCCTTTTTATTTTTCTCTCTTAGTTGCCCATCTAAAAAGTGTTTTGAAGTGTGTGTATAGTAGAGGGAGAGTCTCTCTATCTATGAAAATTTGTTTCAACATAAAATTCCAAATAGAGAATGTGTGAGACCATTTTTTTGAGTGTTAGGGTTTTTGGGTGTGTGAAACCCTAGAGTTGGGACTTAGGGTTCGGGTGGAGAAATTGAGTGCTGTGAGTGCCCGATCACCATCAAATTTGATACACCATCTCATCATCCTTCGAAGTCCGTCTCTTGATTTTCTGGAGTATCTAGGAGATTAGAAAGAAGGCAATCGATTGGATCGATTGTGATTTGCTGTCAAAGGCCCCGGAGAGGAAATAGCACGCTAATGGAGTTGGTCAGGATCAGGAGCTTCATGTGGACCATTTGTAGAGGCCAGATAAGTGCACGGATATAGCATGACATCATGGGCTTCCTCCTATAGATTTGGATCGTGAAGATCATCTATCCATGCACAGGTATTATTTTCTGAGCACAAGTCGATCAATGAATATGATTTGCCGATCGATCGCATTTAAATTTTCTATAACATATTAGCATGTCTAGATCCCGAGTAGGATTTTATGATTTAATCATAACATGCATAGAATTAATGGTAGATTAATTTTAACTTCTACTATGATAATTTTTTTTGAAAATACATGCTTTAACCCTTCTCGATAACCAACAATGACACCTAGCAGTATATGGTGGCAATCCATTAGAACCAAATATGAACCTCTTATGTAGCTACTTGTATGATTGGGTTCTTCTATCATGAGTCCCAACAAGATCAAGGTCAAGGTGAACTCGTCAGACCTAACACCCATCATATGAATAAATCATTCGACTCGAGTCCAATATGAAAATCTAATAGAAACTTCTTTCTATTAATTCACACTGCCATGTCCATGGACTTAAGGACTCGATCTCAAGATCAACATAGGACTACTCCTCTACCGAGGTTGATAGATCTCCTATTGGTATGATCCAATTTCTATAATAAATATGCTATAGCTAGCATACACCTTAGGATTTTGAATGGCTACGAGATCGAGTTATGGTGTAGTCAAACTATAACACATAAAAGGTGAACTATCGATACACCTCAGGTCAAAAAACCAGACACGCAACTACAAGATCGAGCTAGTCATCGACGAGAAGGTAGATTCCCTTATGACTACTCAAGGTGGTCACACTCAGTATCCTTGTTCTCAATAAGTACCATACTCTTGCTCTGATATTTTTACACCATAGACTCAAGAGTCATCTATCCTAAGGAAGTGATTATATACCGATCTTTCAAATCAATCACCATTCTTGTGATGATCCTATGATCAAGAGCAGTTTATGAGTTAATTATGATAACATATATCTTAAATTTTTAACTCCTAAAAATATGTGTTATCATACCTGTTAATGCAAAGGATGTATCACAGACATATTAAATGCATAATATGATAGAAAATAATCTTTTTATTAATTTTAGTTAAAATTATAAAAATGCTCTTAAAAAGTATTTTACAAGTGTCGGCCAATCTGGCTTCTAAGACACTCATCTAACAAAAAAGAATACCAGCTGTCAAAATAAGAGAGCAATTAAGATTTTGAGAATCCATCTCCATACTTGCAACTCAACTTTTAATTAATTTGCTATTTACTTACTTTTTTAATTAATTTAAGTAGTCTTTCAATTAATCTGTATTTTGCTTTTAGTCTAAATCTAAATTATTTAACACAATCGCTAAGGATACAATCCCAACTCACGCTATCTACATAGTAGTGAGTTTGGTTTTATTTTTGACCACCTACGACAGCGATCAACTCCTCTACAGGCTGAAGCTGAACTTCTGCTAGCTGGCTTCCTTCACTCCTTGACCTCTTCTCGCTTATTCCCTAAAAGGAATATGCCCTCAAGCCAATTAATTTTTTGGAATGTTATTTGTCTTCCAAACTCATGTAATGACATTTTTAATAAATAAAGGCATTTATTTCATCATATGCAGTGTCTTATTATTTATTTAAGATTATGATGAATCCTATAAATTAGGATTATGATTTTAGAATTATGATGAGATCATACTAGTGAGACCTAAAACCTTAAAACCCTAATTTAAATATTCCTAGTCGATGGGACATTGAGTTAGGGATCAATGTTTTTCGGTAAGACTAGCACATTCTTTGTATGCTCGATTGAGAGGGTAATTGATCTCACAATAACTTGACTTATGTATGACACTAATACAAGAATGTGGGTGTTGATTAGAGAATGAGTTCATTGAATTGATCTAAGTCAAGAATATCTAATGGAGTCTTATCTACATGTCAATAGATGGTTCTTATAGTGAAATTTGTGCATGTAATCCTTTGACCTGAAACTACCATAGAATCTTATATATATAAATCCATATTTTGATTCATACTCATTCATGACTCAGTTATGTACGAGATGATCTGGATATGGTAGATTATATATATGAAGATTGTGAGTAGCTTAACATGGAATCGATCTCTCCTGGTAAGAGGAAATAGCATCCTACTTGCTTCAAACAAATGATGATTCAGGAAGACTTTGATCAAAGCATGATGAAAAATTAGAAATAATTTCTAATGTTTCATTAAATGAATCATCATCATAAGATTGAAAGAGAAATGAATATGATATTGAGGTTGACATATTTCCATACCCAGAGTCATATTCAGGATGTAGGAAGATCGAAGGATCTAGTTGCATGGTAATTTTCACTAAAGATTATTTTTGGTATTTTCATCAAAATTTCATATCTTTCGAGAAGTCATGATACGTTGCTAGATGTCAATCATGTCTTGTGGGTTTGATCAAATTAAAATTTTAATTTGATCATTAAATTAGAAAGTGTTCTAAATTAAGTCAAATTGGGTTGGCTAGTTTTGACCTAAATCGGTTTGGTTGAGTTCTAACCAGATTAGGTCAAATCATTACTGGTTAGATGTGGAACCAAATGGGTCATACACAAAGAGAGTTGATTAAGGGTCTAATTGGATTAGACCATGTTTGCAAGATGAACATGCTAGCACATGTAGCAAACCCTAGCACCTGGTTTCGAATTAGATTCGAATCAGCTTTCGATTTGGGCTAATTTAGATCTGATTTGAGCCAAATCCTATTTGGCGCCTACCTTCTTTGACTTTTTCCATTTTGTTATGTCACGTAAATTTTTATATTAATGTGGACATCAGATATGGGGCATAGAAGAGTCCTTCTACAGATGAAATACTTCGTTATTATTTTGAGAAGGGATTTTTTGTCACCCAAGACTCCTTGCCGCCCAAGACTCCATGCCGCCCACTCCTCCTTGACACCTCTTGGACCAAGTCAAAGTCTCTTGGGATTTTGACTATTCAAAGATAATCTCCATTCCTTCTTACTGAATGGGCATCCCTTTTTAGAGCCATTGGATGGCCTTTTTATATGATCTAATGGATGAAAATGGGTGGCGCCAAAGATGAAATATTGCAACTCTTCGTAAATAACTTAAGTAGAATTAGTCCAAGAGTCCTTCTACATTAAGGCACCTCTTGGACTAAGTCTACATCTCGTTATTTACTGATAACGTGTGAGATTAGCTGATGGGGCATGAGATATTGATGAGGAAAGGGCATGAGAAATTTAGTTGGCAGTCCTACGTACATTATAAATTGGGGTGCGCACCAAGAGTCTTGTGTGTGTATGAAAATTATCTTTCTTTCTTACAAGAGTTTCCTTTTGTCCAATTTTCTTTCTTCATTTCTCTTGTCTAAACTTTGTTCTTATAAGAACAAGAAGTCATCTTAAGACTAAGAGATTAGGAAGAAAAATTAAGAAGATAAAAGAAAAAAGAAAGAAAGATAAGGAGAGGCAAGGAAGGTGACATAAAGGCTATAGAAGGTCTTGCCCTTTTAATTAAAGTTCTTATTATTAGAACTCTAATTATATAAATTAGAGGTGCTGGTGTCTTGATCAAGTCTCTGTGTGGATCAATGTTGGAGGGTGAACACATGGGCACCTGGTGGAAATCCTGACGGACTGCTACCGACGATTAGGATCAATTTAAGATTTAGCGATAAGAGATATGTTCTATTACTTTCTTTTATGTTACAAATGCATGTTATATGATTTAATTGCTAATGAGATGGTCATAGGGTTCGGGTTTGGTTTATATAATTTCATTTTTGCTTTGAAATTCGTGTTTTCGCCCTGCACACCAAACCTATCGGTGGTATCAGAGCAAGCCTAATTAGGTTAAATCATATAATGCTTTGCTTATAATATAATGGCACAAAAGAAAAGTATGATATATTTTTTTTATGCTTATTTGCATGTTATTTATATAATGAGATCATGTTCTTTTATTTATCATAATTAGATTATGATGTATATATTATTCTGTAAAGGTTGCCCTGATATAGTGGAAAGTATTCACTATATAATGATGGTTGTCCTAGAATAATTATACATATTAGTAGATATATATAAATTTTATTATAATTGATGCTATTAGGCATTTAGTTTGTTTTAAATTAGAATGTACATTAAGACCTTTTAAATCTCTCTTTAAAAATTTATATTAAGTTGTAGTGTAATTGATCTATAGCTGTATCAGTCGAGATGTTTAATTGATCAATCGGTGTCTAGGATAAATGGTTCATGATTAGTAAAGAGAATGTAGTTTTTAATTCATTCTATTGTCTGACCTGACCAATTTATTGGTGTTTAAGGAAAGCAACAGAGGGACTCCTACTTCTCTCCTACTTACTTGGCTGATTTGATTAATTTAATTCTAGATTGAAATGTTTAGTATTATATTCACTACATTAAGGCCTTCCTTCATACTAGGTTCTTATTATGTCCAGAACCATATTAGTTTTGTTGTGTAACCATAAGAACTATCATGGAAATGATGTAATATTAATCTAGTGCATTGAGATGCTTACAGCATTTTGAATATACTGCTTTATTGTGTAACCACAAAAGTAGTCATATTTCATTTTGACTGTATAGAAATGAAGGGTTCTATTTAAACTAAACATTAAAGTTTGTTGTGCTAACACAAGGCTATTAATGTTTTAGAAGCAAAAGTTTTTTTTTTAGAGTTGCATAAAGTGCAATTGGAAAGAGTTTCCTACCTTTGAACTTATAACAAGTTTGTTGTGCAACCACAAGACCTTTTATAAGAAATTAGCATCTTATTCTCAATAAGAAAATCAATAAGAGGGTTATGATTTTTGATTAAATAATGGGAGACATAATTAAATTAAAGTCCTAATTTAATTATGTTTGTCATCATGAGTTGTTTACTTATATATTGTTCTTTATTATGCAGATTAAATGGCTTCTTCACTTTCATTGCATTCAATTTTGGATTCAAATAAATTGACTGATCAAAATTATGTTGACTGATTGAGAAACCTAAAAATAGTACTCAGTCAAGAAAAACTCTCCTATATTCTTGATGCCCCTAATCCTAAGCCATTAGAAAATGATGCCACAGATGAAGATAAGTGCACATACAATATGTGGCAAAATGATTCCCTTACTATCAAATGCATCATACTTGCCTCCATGAATAATGAATTATAGAGATAGCATGATAGCATGGACACTCAATCCATATTGCTCAATCTATAAGATCTTTATGGAGAGCATAGTAGGACTACTAGATGTGAGATATCTAAGCAATTATTTTATGCAAGAATGATAGAAGAAACATCCATACAAAATCATGTTTTGATGGTAATTGATCTAATCACTCAATTAAGTCAATTAGATTTTGTTATGGATGGAGAGTTAAGTCAGGATTTGATCCTGCAATCACTTCCAAAATTATTTTCTCAGTTTATCGTGAACTATCACATGAACAAACTAAATTCTTTCTTGCCTAAGCTATTAAATAAGCTCAAGATAGTAGAAAGCCATATCAAGAAAGATAAGGCTTCTCTTCTTCTTGTGGAAGGGATCTCCAAGAAGAAGGCAGGCTAAAAGGGTTCAAAGAGGAGGTCGAATCCTAAAAGTGGTATAAATAAGAAGAAAAAGGAGAAGAAGGTCTTCTGACAGACGACCTATTTTTACTGTGGCAAAATAAATCATTGGAAGAGGAATTGCAAGGCTTACCTTGCAACCATGAAGTTTGGTGCAAATAATGCACCAAAAGGTATGTAAGAGATACATACTATATTATCATTAAATTATTTCATTTCAAATTCTTGGGTATTAGATACCGGCTATGGTTTTCATATTTATAAATTTTTGCAGGGGCTGCAGAAAATTAAGAGTTTGAAGAAAGGTGACTTCAAGCTCTAAGGCGCTGGAGGAGAGTCTATCCAAGCAGAAGCTATAGGGACAAATATATTGAAGTTACCTTATGGGAAGATCTTAGAGCTTACAAATTATTATTATATGCCTAAGATCATTAGAAATATTATATCTATACCCTTGTTATTAAAACAAGATTATAGTCTTAATGTAACGAGCGAAGGTTGCTCGATCAAATATTCTAATGAAAATATTTGTTTTGGCATATTTAGCAATGGTTTGTTGACTCTATGTTTGGATGACAATATATTTCATATTGATGAAAATAGAAAACGTAAGAGAGATGACATAAATAATACTTTACTTTGGCATTATCGATTAGGTCATATTAGTGAGGCTAGGATTAACAAGTTATACAAAGAAAAGTTCTTTGATCCTTTTGATTATGAATCATTGAGAACTTGTGAATCATGCCTCATGGGTAAAATGACCAAGATTCCATTTAGTGGACATGGAGAAAGGACAAATGAGTTATTAGGACTTGTACATACGGATGTATGTGGTCCTATGACAACTCAAGCCAGAGGAGGATACTCTTATTTTGTAACGTTCACTGATGATTTATCTAGGTTTGGATATGTGTATCTTATGAAACACAAATCAGAAGCCTTTGATAAATTTAAAGAGTATCAAAGTATGATCGAAAAACAAACTGGACAATATATAAAAATCCTTCGATCTAATCGAGGAGGAGAATACTTATCTAGTGAGTTTCTAGACTATCTTAAAGTTAAAGAGATTGTCTCTGAATGGACACCTTCTTATACACCATAATTAAATGGTGTAGATGAAAGAAAAAATTGTACCTTATTAGATATGGTATAGTCCATGATGTGCTTCACTGAATTATCCATTTCCTTCTGGGGTCATGCTTTGGAGACTGCAATTTATATCTTGAATAAAGTTTCTTCTAAATCTGTATCGAGTACTCCATATGACATATGGAGAAGTAAGAAATCTAATTTTAAGTATCTTAAGATATGGAGTTATCCAGCTTATGTCAAAAAAAAATTTGGACATAAACTTGATGTTAGATCAGATAGATGTCTATTTATAAGATATCATAGAAATAGTATAGGATATTTATTCTACCATCCTACTGAATAAAAGATATTTGTAAGTAGGCATGCCACTTTCATGGAAAAGGAATTTATCCTAGAAAAAGGCAGTGGCAGAAATGTTGAACTTAGTGAAGTTCAGAAAAAACAAATAGAAATTTCTCAACTATATAATCATATAAAAGAACCAAAACACATAACTCCTATCCGTAGGTCTAAAAGAGTACGAAATACACCTATGAGATATGGTTTCATTATTGAGAACAATGAAGCCCAAGTCATTGAGAATGACGAACCTCTGACCTATATGGAAGTAGTCAAAAGTAAAGACTCTTACAAATGGCTGGCTACCATGTAATTCGAAATAGAATCCATGCACACCAACAAAGTATGGACTTTAGTGGATGCACCAGAGGATATAAATCCTATTGAATGGATTTTTAAGAAAAAGATTGGAGCTGATGGTCAAATTGAAACCTATAAGGCCAGATTGGTAGCTAAGGGTTTTAGGCAAAAATAGGGGATTGATTATGATGAAACATTTTCACCTGTTGTCATGCTCAAATCTATTCGAATTATGCTTACTATAGTAGCATACGAAATATGGCAAATGAATGTAAAGATTGCCTTCCTTAATGGTTTCCTTAAGGAGGAGGTCTGTATGTCACAACCAAAGGGACTTGAGTCAAATGAGAGACCAAATCAGGTATGCAAGCTTAAGAGATCCATTTATGGATTAAAGCAAGCATCAAGAAGTTGGAACATCCATTTTCATAAAATAGTAAAAGAGTTTGGTTTTATCAAGAATGTTGATGAACCATGTGTGTACAAGAAAATTAGTGGAAGAACCATAGTCTTCTTGGTTCTGTATGTAGATGACATACTCCTCATTGGGAATGATATCCCAATGTTACAATCAATCAAATTATGGCTATCAAATAAGTTTTTCATGAAAGATTTGGGAGAAGCATCCTGCATACTAGAAATAAAGATCTATAGAGATACATCTAAGAGGATGCTAGGCTTGTCCCAATCAAGGTACATTGACTTAATATTGAAATAATTCAGTATGGATGGGAGTAAAAGAGGTTATTTACCCATGAGTCAAGGCATACATCTCTCTAAAAAGATGTCTCCTAAGACACCTGAAGAGAGAAATAGAATGAGTTCTATTCCTTATGCTTTGGCTGTTGGATCAATAATGTATGCCATGTTATGTACAAGGCCTGATGTTGCTTATGCTTTAGGCATTGCAAGTAGATTTCAAGCTGATCCAAGAGAGGATCATTGGAAAGCTATGAAAAATATTCTTAAGTACTTGAGAAGGACTAAAGATATTTTTCTAGTATATGGTGGTTCTGATCTTAAATTAGAAGCATATTCTGATTCTAGTTTTCAATCAAACCCAGATGATAGAAAATCCATTTTAGGGTATGTCTTTACTCTAAATGATGAAGCAGTAAGTTAGAAGAGTACTAAGTAGCCAACTATAGCTGACTCAACTACTGAAGCAGAATACATAGCTGTAAGTGAAGCCGCCAAGGAAGCTGTCTGGATGAAGAAGTTCATCACTGAATTGAGAGTTATTCCTGAAATTGAGAATCCAGTACCACTTTACTATGATAATACTAGAGCTATTACTCAAGCAAAGAAACCAAGATCTCATTATAAATCCAAACACATTCTGAGATGTTTCTATCTCGTTCGAGAAATTATTGAAAGATACGATGTAGTCATAGAATGAGTGGACACAAAGAACAACATAGCAGACCTATTCACTAAGGCTTTACCACTGTAACTATTTGATCGCCACCTTGATTGTATGGGATTAAAATATAAGGGCGATTGGCTTTAATGCAAGTGGGAGATTGAAAGGAATATGCCCTCAAGCTAATTAATTTTTTGGGATGTTCTTTGTCTTCCAAACTCATGTAATGACATTTTTAATAAATAAAGGCATTTATTTCATCATATGCAGTGTCTTATTATTTATTTAAGATTATGATGAACCCTATAAATTAGGGCTATGATTTTAGGATTATGATGAGATCATACCAGTGAGACCTAAAATCTTAAAACCCTAATTTAAATATTTCTAGTCGATGGGACATTGAGTTAGGGATCAATATTTTTTGGTAAGACTAGCACATTCTTTGTATGCTCGATTGAGAGGGTGATTGATCTCACAATAACTTGTGTATGATACTAATACAAGAATATGGGTGCTCATTAGAGAATGAGTTCACTGAATTGATCCAAGTCGAGAATATCTAATGGAGTCTTATCTACATGTCAATAGATGGTTCTCATAGTGGAATTTGTGCATGTAATCCTTTGACCTGAAACTACCATAGAATCTTATATATATAAATCCATATTTTGGTTCATACTCATTCATGACTCAGTTATGTACGGGATGATCTAGATATGGTAGATTATATATATGAAGGTTGTGAGTAGGTTAACATGGAATCGATCTCTCCTGGTAAGAGGAAATAGCATCCTACTTGCTTCAAACAAATGATGATTCAGGAAGACTTTGATCAAAGCATGATGAAAAATTAGAAATGGTTTCTAATGTTTCATTAAATGAATCATCATCATAAGATTGAAAGAGAAATGAATATGATATTGGGGTTGACATATTTCCATACCCAGAGTCATATTCAGGATGCAGGGAGATCGAAGGATCTAGTTGCATGGTAATTTTCACTGAAGGATATTTTTGGTATTTTCATCAAAATTTTACATCTTCCAAAAAGTCATGATACATTGCTAGATGTCAATCATGTCTTGTAGGTTCGATCAAATTAAAATTTTAATTTGATCATTAAATTAGAAAGTGTTCTAAATTAAGTCAAATTGGGTTGGCTAGTTTTGACCTAAATCGGTTTGGTTGAGTTCTAACCAGATTAGGTCAAATCACACCCAGACTCACTACTGGTTAGATGTGGAACCCAATGGGTCACACACAAAGAGAGTTGATTAAGGGTCTAATTGGATTAGACCATGTTTGCAAGATGAACATGCTAGCACATGTAGCAAACCCTAGCACCTGGTTTCAAATTGGATTCGAATTGGCTTTCGATTTTGGCTAATTTAGATCCGATTTGAGCCAAATAGGATTTGGTCTTGAATTGGATTAATCTAGATTGATTGGGCTTCAGTTTGGATGCCACATACCTGAATCTCACATGCCAAAGTGTCTCTCTCTTGCGCATGGGAAGTCTTTCATGCGCAAAGAATTCTTTGGCGCATGGAATTAGTTGGCGCCTACCTTCTTTGACTTTTTCCATTTTGTTACGTCACATAAATTTTTATATTGGCATGGACATCAGATATGGGGCACAGAAGAGTCATTCTGCAAATGAAATACTTCGTTATTATTTTGAGAAGGAATTTTTTGTCGCCCAAGATCCCTTGCCGCCTAAGACTCCATGCCGCCCACTCCTCCTTGATGCCTCTTGGACCAAGTCAAAGTCTCTTGGGACTTTGACTATTCAAAGATAATCTCCACGCCTTCTTGCTGAATGGGCATCCCTTTTTAGAGCCATTGGATGGCCTTTTTATATGATCTAATGGATGAGAAAGGATGGCGCCAAAGATGAAATATTGTGACTCTTCATAAATAACTTACGTAGAATTAGTCCAAGAGTCCTTCTGCTTTAAGGCACCTGTTGGATTAAGTCTACATCTCATTATTTACTGATAAGGTGTGAGATTAGCTGATGGGGCATTAGATATTGATGAGGAAAGGGCATGAGAAATTTAGTTGGCACCCCTACGTACATTATAAATAGGGGTGCACACCAAGAGTCTTGTGTGTGTGTGAAAATTATCTTTCTTTCTTACAAGAGTTTCTTTTTGTCTAATTTTCTTTCTTCCTTTCTCTTGTCTAGACCTTGTCCTTATAAGGACAAGAAGTCATCTTAAGACTAAGAGATTAGGAAAGAAAATTAAGAAGACAAAAGAAAACACAAAGATAGATTAGGAGAGGCAAGGAAGGTGACATAAAGGCTAAAGAATGTCTTGCCCTTTTAATTAAAGTTCTTATTATTAGAAATATAATTATATAAATCAGAGGTGCTGGTGTCTTGATCAAGTCTCTGTGTATATCAACGTTGGAGGGTGAACACGTGGGCCCCTGGTGGAAACCCTGAGGGACTGCTACCGGCAATCAAGATCAATTTAGGGTTTAGCGATAAGAGGTATGTTCTAATACTTTCTTTCATGTTACAAATGCATATTATATGATTTAATTGCTAAAGAGGTGGTCCTAGGATTCGGGTTTGGTTTATATAATTTCATGTTTTTGTTTTAAAATCCATGCTTCCACCCTGTACACCAAACCTATCATTCCCAAGACTTGGAAGTACCACATCTAAGCTCACAATCTTCACCTTGGTGCACTCAAGTCCTTATGAACTCAACTCTATCCTTCGAACTCATTCATGCTACACATGTTCCAAAGCTATCCTAGGGAAGAACTTTTATAAGTGCATCCAATTGGTTCTCCTTGGTGTGGACCTTCACTAGCTCCACTTCATCTTCCTCCACCATCTCCCTAATATTGTGAACTTACATGTCTATATGCTTTATCCTAGTATGATAGACTGGGTTCTATACCAGCTGTAGAGCACTCTGACTATCACTATACAGTGAAACCATGCTCTGCTCCACCCCCATCTCAGCAACTAGCCCCTTCAGCCATAAAGCTTCTTTTGCAATCTCTATTATACCAATGTATTCAGCCTCTATGGTGGATAAGGCAGTAATAGGTTGCAGGGTCAATCTTCAAGAAATCGATCCACCAAACATGTAGAGGAGATAACCTATGGTAGACCTTCTTGAATTCAGATCACTTGCATAGTTTGCATCAACAAACCCTTCTAAAAGATCCAAACCTCCATAAGACTTCTTGGATCCTAGCTGCCCACCAAATACCAAACCATAACCTCAAGTTTCCTGTAGATATCTGAGTATCCACTTCAATGCCTTCCTAGGGTTAGCCATATATCTACTCATCTTGCTCACTATACATACTATATCTGATCTACAACACACCATAATATACATCATGTTGCCCACTGTACTCTTTTTCCTACTCTATCTGGGAGCTCTAATGCTTTGAAAGAGATATGTGGCTTGGTAATGGTGTCTCCACTAGCTTGGGCTTCTCTATCCCAACCCTCTATAACACCTTACTGATGTATCCTCCCTGTGATAAATGGAGAATATCTCTACTCCTATCTTGACAAATCTCCATGCTGAGTATCTTCTTGGCTAGACCTAGATCCTTCATCTTAAATTCTGAAGATAATGCACCTTTAAGCTCATCCACTACTTCTGCACTCCTACTAGCAATGAGCATATCATCCATATATAAAATAGATATAAAGCATTATCCTCATCCACATCTCTGACATATATACAGCTCTCTAGTTCACATCTGACAAATCTAAGGCTTAGAACAAAAGCATCAAACCTTTTATATTATTGACAAGGTGACTGCTTCAGACCATACAGTGACCTCTTGAGTAGACACATCTTCTCTTCCTGTCCCATCTTTATGAAACCATCAAATTATCTCATGTAGATCTTCGCTTCTAAACTTTCATGCAAGAAAGCTATCATTATGTCCATCTACTCCAAATCCATATCTTGTTGGGCTACAAGCGATAGCAACATCCGGATTGAAGTATGATAGACCACCAAAAAGAATACCTCAATATAGTCCACTCTCTCTCTATAGGAGTACCCTTGGGCTACAAGCCTCGCCTCGAATCTGACTCCACCTTGCTTTAAAGGTTCTCCCTTTCTAGTGAACATCCATTTGGAAGCTATGGGCCAAGCACTTTCTGGTAGATCCATCAGCTGCCATGTCTGGTTCTTCTTGAGAGACTCCATCCCCTCCATCATGGTCTGCATCTATTGAAAGGATTCTAGGTAGTTTCATGCATGAATACATTTTTTCTAAAATTTTATAGTTAAAATGATAGATTAAACTATTTAATCTATGTAACATGCATGAGATCTGATCATAACTACATAGCCAGGATCAGTAACATGAAAAATTATGCAATAAAATTAGAAACCAAAATGAACATGCATCGATCATATCGATGCCTTATACGTCAAAGGTTCAGAACCTTATACCTTTGCATGGGTTGAAGATCTTTGCTACTAAAACATTTGGATCTAAAGCTCTACTGGTCACTCATAGCTGCATAAGATGTCTGGCCTCTATGAATCGTCCACATGAATCCCTCGTCATGATTAGTCTTCCGTGAGAGTGCTAGCTCGCATAGAAAACTTCTAAACTATTGATCTAAACACTTTCTTTAGAGCACTTGGACCCTTTTGATGCCAAAGAAGAATCAAGGAGGAATATTGGATGGTGGAAGAAAGAAGGAGAAACTCTTTCTCTTTATGGATTTCTCTCTCCCAAAAACCCAGCACCAAGATCAAACACTCACCCAAAAGGAGGAAGATCTCCTCTAAGCTCTCACATGCCAACACTTGGCTACCCACCCAAAGTCCTCATGTCCCTAGACCCCTCTTCAACCCCTCTTTTTCTGCTCTCTCTCTTGGTAGAATTGTAGAAGTGTTTGGTGCACAAAACCATAAACCTTTTACGGTTGCCAAACAAAGTAGATAAGATAAAATAAGAGCCCAATCATGTTTGAATTCAAACCCTTTTTTTATTCAATCCTAAGCATCCTTATCCCCATCCAATCTGTGATCAAAGAAGGGGTGAATAAAGGTTTTTTGGTGTTGGAAATAATTAGGAGCTTCTCCCTTTTGTTGCATAAACAAAGTCCTTCATAAGGGGGCCAGTGGCGAGTTAGGATAAGGTAAGCTAGGGTTTGAATTTCAAAACACTTTTGAATTCAACTTAAACCAGCCTGATCCTTATCCAACTAGAATGATAAAGTGGGCTTATCCTGGTGTTTATCTCATGCACAAACTAGCTTTGTGCATGAAGATAGGGGCATAGTGATAAAGTGTGGCACAAGGGGAGTAGTCCAATCCTTTTGGACTCTTGGTTTTAGTTATCTGGTTCCAAACAAATCCTATTTAATTAGACTCAAATAGATAAGACTGAACCTAATCTAAAAAGAAATTAAAACATCTCAATTAAATTCTAATCAAATCAAGAATTAATTAAACCTAAGTCCTGATCAAATCATAAATCAATCTTCCTAACAATTAGGTCATCTTATAGCCTAATCAGGTCAAACCAAATCAAATCCAATTCAATTAGACTTGATCCAAAATACATTACTTAATCAAATTAAGCAAATTAGTAATCTAATTGTTAATTAATTCTCTAATAATAATAGAGTCCTAATCTAGTAAGACTCTTGATCATAGAGTTTCAGTCCAGTGAGACTTTTGATCAACAATCTTGATCAGAAAGGAACTTCTTTTGCATATGACCTCATAGGTTTGAACCTAAGCGAGTAGCACCGAAATAAATTTTTATACTAATCGAAGTGATCATTTAGCAATAGTACCCGACATTCGGATAGATCCCGAATATACATGAAGCAACATTCAAAATCTACTAGAATATGGTTACCATATAATTCACCCCTTTGACTCTTAGTATTTAGGATGACTTAGAGTTAAACTATCAACTCTAATCAGTACATTCAAAATGTGTCTCAACTTAATCAGTCTAGTGACTTCTCATAAGGGCTATTTTGGCAAAGATTTTGCTAAATTAAAACATAATGTAGCACATCTCCTGAAACCAGAAGTAGTCAATCCCATCTTGACTTACACACCAACTTCATAAGTACTTGACTGTTCTCAAAAATCTTTCATCACTAAATTAAAAATTCAGATAGCTTAACATCAAAGTACAGTAAGTTACTTGCAAGTCGCCATAGTGATCTCAAGTCAGAGGGGCACTTAAATCTTTTTTCTTTCAGAGCAAGTTTTGACAGAAGAATGCTCTAAAGTTGGTTATGTTCAGTGAAATATACTCCTATATTTTATCTATATGTCATATCAGTATCTTCATACTCCTTGGTTAAGAGAACAACCAACCCATATGGCACACAATGACCAATACTTGATATAGCTATCATCCTATTCATAGCATATCATTTGGTCACGAATAGATTTAAGGACTAAACGATAAATCCTCCTTTATCAATTTAAAATAGTCCTAAGAACTTCATCATCATATAAGAGTTCGTTAAAAAAAGATGCACAATTTATGATGAAAAATTTAAATAATATTTATTAATAAATAATGCATATACAATTATAAATAAGAGCTCAATCATCAATAAATTGTCGATTGACTTTAGGATACAATTCTCAACAACTTTCACTTTAATTAAAGCCAATCAATATAGTATCGAATACCCATCTCTGACTTATGATCTTCAAACTCCATAACTGTAAGGGCTTTAGTGAATAGATCGGCTAGGTTTATCTTTCCATCAATTTTCTAAAGCTCGACATCACCTCAATCCATGATATTTCGGACAAGGTGGTAGCGATAAAGAATATGCTTCATCCACTAATATAATTTTGGTTTTTCTACCTGAGCAATGGCTCAAGTGTTGTTATAATAGAGCAAAACTAGACCATTAAAAAAGGGTGCTAGTTTGAGCTTACTGATGAATTTTCTCATCCATAACTTTCTTAGCAGCATCGAATACCATAATGTACTCTACCTCGCAAACTGAGTCAGCCATAGTGTGTTACTTGAAACTTTTCTAGTAGATAGCTTCACCATTAAGGATAAAAATGTAACTTGACACACTCTTGCTATCATCATGATCTGACTAAAAACTAGAATTGGTATATCAGGAGTTTCAAGTCAGATTCTTCATAAATGAGCCATTGGTTCTTAGTATTTCTTAAATACTTAAGAATGATTTTTGCAACCTTTCAATGGTTCTCACCCAAATTAGACTGGTATCAACTCACTACCCCTAGTGAGTATGCCACAGCCGATCTTATATATATCATGGCATACATTATAGAATCCACTACCGAAGCATATAGAATTCTACTCATATGCTCTCTCTCTTGAGGGATTGTCGGATAATCCTTCTTCGAGAGAAAAATTTCAAGGCCTATCGCACGATAGCCTTTCTTGAAATTCTCCATGCTAAACTATTTTAGCACAGTATCTATATACGTAGACTGGGATAGCCCAAGCAGCTTTTTAGATCTATCTCTATAGAGCTTCATCCCTAGGATATAGGATGGTTCTCCTAAATCCTTCATGGAGAACTATGATGACAGCCACACTTTTATTCCCTATAATATAGGGATATCATTTTTGATTAAGAGAATATCATCCATAGACAACATAAGAAATACAATCATGAAACCATTAGCCTACTTGTATATATAGGATTCCTTTTTGTTCTTAATGAAGTCATATGTTTTGATCATCTTATCAAAATGTATGTTCTAACTTCAAGATATCTGCTTCAATCCATAGATAGATCTCTGAATCTTGCATATCTTATACTTATCTATGGATGTAAATCCTTCAGACTATATCATATACACCTCTTCATCTAGCTCTCCATTTAGAAAAGCTGTCATCATATTCATTTGTCAAATTTTATAGTCCAGATATACTGCTATTGCAAGCATGATCCGAATAGATTTGAGCATTGCTATAGAAGAAAATATTTCATCATAGTCTATACTATAATGCTAACAATACCCCTAGCAACTAGATGGTTTTTATAGGTCTCCACTTATACCCTATAGGTTTTATCCCTTTGGGTGGATCAACTAATGTCCATACATCATTGACTTTCTTAGACTCTATTTTAGATTTCATGGCTTTAAGCCACTTATCAGAGTTGGATCTCTGCATTACATCTTTGTAGGTGATCGGATCCTAGTTATCCTCATCGAGCTTGATAGGATCACCATTTCGGACAAAAAAATTATAGTATCTATTCGGCTGATGCGATACTCTACCAAATTGCCTAAAAGGTGCAAGTACATTAAGCTCCAAATTTGATCTAGTCAAATTCAGTTCAAATCAGTTACTTGTGTTGGTTCTTCTACCTATCAAACTTTATCAAGCTCAACCTTTGAGGTATTAGTTCCTTCACTAAGAAACTCTCTTTCTAAAAATATTGACTTAAGACTGACGAACATCTTTTATTCATCAGCAAGGTAGAAGTAATATTCTTTGATTTCTTTTGGGTACCTAATAAAAAGATATTTGTCAGACCTAAAACCAAGCTTGTTTGTTATTAAACATTTAACATAAGCTAGATACCCCCAAATTCTAAGGTGTAAGAGTGCTAGCTTACACCCTGTCCATATCTCATATGGTGTTTTAGTTATAGACTTACTCAAAATTCTATTAAGTGCATAACAAGTTGATTCAAGTGCATATCCCTAAATGTAGATCGATAGACTGGCAAAGCCGATCATGGAACTAACATTGTCCAACAAAGTTTGATTCCTTCTTTCAGATATACCATTATATTGTGGTGTCTCAAGAGAAGTTCATTATGAGAGAATCCCATTCTCTCCTAAATATATCAAAAGCTCACTAGAGAGGTACTCACCCTCTTGATCAGATCGAAACGTTTTAATACTCTTCTTAGTTTATTTCTCTATCTAATTATGAAATCATTTGAATATTTCAAATAATTCAAACATATGTTTCATCAAGTAGACGTACCCATACTTAGATAGATCATCAGTAAAAGATAATAAAACAAAAATACTCATTTCTAGCACCTGTATTCATAGTCTACATACATCAATGTGTACTAGACCTAGAAGATCACTTGCTCGCTCATCTTTTTCAGTAAAAGATGATTTGGTCATCTTCTCAAGGAGACAGGACTCATAGATTGAAAGTAATTTATAATCACCAACTTCGAGAATTTCCTCTTAAATCAACTTGTTTATTATGTTCTTATTAACATGACCTAGCCTACAGTGCCAAAGATAAATTTTAGATATACCATCTACTCTAGGATATTTACCGGACGTGTAGACTACATTAATAGGCTATGATAATATGTAAATCCCATTATTCAATTATCCATCTATCATAGTAATACCGTTCAAAATGATATTATAATTTTTTTTTAATTAAAATTTTATAACTATTCTTGGCTAAAAGGCCTACAGAAATAATGTTCAATAAGAAACTAGGATAAAAATGATAATTACTAAGAATAATAACATGAGAATTGAGTATAAGCTTGATGATCTCTAAAGCTGGAACTGGAACTAATCTTCCATCTCCAACGTTCAGAAATCTCTCATCTTCTTCAAGTCTTCTATTGACCTATCAACTCTACAATGAATTGCAAATATTAAAAGAGCTTCTGGTATCTAATACATAGGTAGTAGTATCATAAATAAAGAGATTGCAAGGTGTTATCATATAATTACCTTGCATAGCAACAGCTTACTTCTTCTTTGATGTGTTTGGATCTAGGGAGGCAATGTACCGAGGACAGTTTTTCTTCCAATGTCTTTGCTTTTTATAGTAGAAGTATTCTGCCTGACTCTAGTTGGACTTGGGCTTCTTGGTCTGATCGGGTACAAATGCCTCAGCACATTATTGCACCTTCTTATTTTTCTTCTTATTCTTCTTCCCTTTCATAAAGAGTTGATGTCCAAAAGAAGACCCTCCCACAACATTCACTGACTCCTTATGGAGCTAGTGATCATTCTCAAAGTTTTGTAATAATCCTAGCAAACAATGATAGTTGAGTGCAAGCTTTGTCATTCTATAATGAGTAAGAAATGAAAGATAGGATATAGGCAAGGAGTTCAAGATGGCATCTTTTTCAAGCTGTTCATTCAAGGAAAACTCGAGCTTGCTTAGGTGCTCAATCAACTCGATCATGTATAATACATAATCAGTGACTGATGCACCTTCCCTCATTCAGTTATTGAAGATAGCACAACTGGTCTTGTCCCTCTTAACGTCATCAAGAGTGCCAACTGACTCATTCAATATTTGAAGCATATCCTTTGGTTGAGCATTCTTGATCCTTTGACTGAACTCATCACTCATTGCTGCTAGCATAATACAACATACCATGGTTTGGTTGTTGAGCTACTTCTAGTAAGTATCTTGGATAGTCTCATTAGCATTTGGAGCTAGCTCCTCAAGTGTGGATCTATCAGAAGATACAAAATTCGCTCATGCTCTAAGACTCTCTTTAATTTTTGATACCAGTTATTAAAATTAGTGAAGGAAAAATTAGAATTTTTTTGCCATATGATGCATCTGATCGGATCAAATTTGCAATGAAATAATTTTAAAAATTTTCTATGATCTGATCAAATCAGAGAGTTCTCAAATCTGATTAGATTAGTCTAAAATTAGAAGTAAAATTAAAAACAAAAATAGTGATAATAGTTATCACCTGATTGGGTAAATCATTTATCCATTGTGATGATCTAACAACTGATCCGAGGTTCTGATTGAGCCACGCACGTGCCCGGCCTCCATCGGTATCCACTCAGATTAGATCTAGAAGTTTTCTCCTTTTGGATCTGATCTCTAAAGATCAGATCTGATGTCTTTCCATAGATCCTTCAAAATGAACTCTGAAGGTTGCGCATTCATCTCATGAACACTATCATCACTCACTGATCTTCGCATCGATGGAACTTGATCTTTGCTTGCAAATTTTGCCCAACTCTTGGGCATGGAGAAGAGGGAGAGGATCTGATGAGGGTGGCATGGAGATAAATATTTTGGTAGGACTTCACCATAGAGAAATCACCATACACAATAGGTTACGTAGGGCCCTATTTATAGACCTAGTCAAGAGTTCCTTCACATATAACTTTAAACAGGTCAAAGTTTAACATGCAGAAGGACTCCTTAACCAATCTCTATGCTCCACCCTCTAATTCTTCTAATTTTGTCACACAAAAATCAGAGAAAATGGCATGGAGATGGGAAGATAAACTTTGATTGGCGCAAACAACTTATCTCCTTTAGAGTTTGATCTAAATCAAACATTAACCCAGTCAAAACCCATTTGAAAGGGGGTCTCCGCATTACCATATGGTCATACGGTCAAAGATGAGGACATGATCTTCTTTCCCCCACATAAATCCCAAGGGGTCGTGTGCCCCTAGATAGTCTCCAGGGGGTGCACACCCCTCTCCCTTTCTTTCCTACATCCGAATCAACATTTGACCCTTGTCCTTTCCCATCTTATGAGATTTAAGACAAAACCTTTTCAAGTCTCATCCTATGGATTTATGTCAAGTCCTAATCAAGTTAAAACAAGCCTTGATTAGACCAAGACTTGGTCCAGTCAGATCAAGAAAAATCCATCTAGAATTTTTTGGAGAGGCTTGTCCAAATTTCATCTCATGATTTTAGGACAAGCCCAAATCTGGCAAAGACAACCCTTGTCTTATTTCTTTCTTATGGAATTTAGGACAAGTCTTGATCAGGCCAAGATAAAGTCTAGTCAGATCAAGATAAATCCTTACAAAGTTCTCGGGTAAGCCTTGTCCAAATAGTTCCAGAAATTAGCAGGTCTTGTCCTGTTTCCATCCGATGGATTAGGACAAGCCTAGATCAGGTTAGGACAAGACTTTTCTAACCTGGACAAGTTCCAGTCAAACTAGGATAGAGCCATACAAGGCTCTTAGGTAAGTCAAATCCAATTTGGCTCAATCAAGACAAACCAGAAAGATGACAAAAGAAGAATATTAGGTTCAATCGTATGCTAGCATGATTTTCTTGAACCTAATTGGATCCAATCCAAATCAATCAAATTGGATTAGCTCAATTGACGACATCCAAATCCAAACCCTTGTTTGCGTGATCCAGTTAGATTCAGTTCTATATGATAATGGGACATGTCATGATCTCCATCAATGACTACATCAAAATACCTTTCGATGGACCAAAACTCTTTTGATTCATCCAATTAAAATCATCGATCATCAAGATAATTCTAATTGATCCCAAAATCTATCAGTGACACCTAGTAGTATATGATGACAATCTATCAAAACTGAATAGCAAACCTCTCGGTGCAGCTACCTATGTGATTGGATTCTTCTATCATGAGCTCCGATGGGATTAGGGTTAAGGTAAACTCGTCAAACCCAACACCTATCATATGAATGAATCATTCGATTCGAGTCTGATGTGAAACACTAATAGAAACTTCTTTTCTATTATTTTACACTACCATGGCTATGGATTTTAGGATTCAATCTCATGATCATCATTGGACCACTCTTCCTCTACCGAGGTTGATAGATCCCATCTTGGTGCGATCCAATTCCTACAATGCACATGCTATAGCCAACATATACCTCAGGATTCCAAATGGCTAGGAGATCGAGTTATAATGTAGTCAAACTATAACACCCTTAAGGTGAACTACTGATGCACCTCATGTCAAAGAATCAGACATACGACTGCAGCATCGAGTTAGTCATCAACGAGTAGGTAGACATTCTTATGACTGCTCGAGGGGGTCACGTTCAGTGCCCTCGTTCTCTAATGAGTACTTATACTCTCGCTCTAGTGTCTCCACACCATAGACTCAAGACTCATCTATCCTAAGAAAGCGATCGAATATCGATCTTTCAAATCGATCACCATCCTCATAATGATCCTATGATCGAGAGCAGTTTATAAGTTAATTATAATAACACATGCCTTAAATTCTCAACTCTTGAGAATATATGTTATCATGTCTATTAACTTAATGGATATATCATAGATACTTTAATATACAATATGATAGAATAAATAATCTTTTAACTAATTTTAAGTCAAAATTATGAAAATGCCCTTAGAAAGTATTGAACAAGTGTCAGCCAATCTAGTTTCTAAGGCACACATCTAACAAACTTTCGCTTGACCTATAGCCAATTGGCTACAAATCTAAGTCCCATCTTCCCAAGATAGACTTGGATCTTCTGCTGGCCTAAAGACTTTGTCAGTAGATCAGTCGCATTGTCTGTGGTGTTAACTCTCTTAACCTTGACGTATCCTTCTCGAGGTAATCGTAGATTAGGTGGAACCATCTTCTTAGAACTCTTCCAACTTACAGTACCACCAGTGCATAGAAAAAAACTTTTAGACATTGACTTTCGATCATCTATCAAACATAAAGTCTGAGTCTACATACCCCTAGATCCGGAGTTCACCATGCCGAACCTCTTCAGCACCCCCTCTATGTGAAAAACCCAGCATCCTCTTCAGTCTATCTCTATAGACCTAAAATAATGGATGCCATACCTAGATCTTTCAGAGAAAATTCCTTAGATAACCATACTTTGACCTATGTTAGCTTGAAAATATCATTCCTAATCAGGAATATGTCATCCACATATAATATGAGGAAGACAACAACGCTCCCACTAATCTTCTTGAACATACTTGATTTTTCCTCATTCTTGATTAAACTAAATGATTTGATTACATCAAGTATTCCAACTTCGAGATGCTTGCTTGAGTCCATAGATGGACCTTTGTAGCTTGCAGACCTTTGTGATCACCATCACTAGATGTGAAAATAAATGGTTGTTCCATATAAATATCTTCCTCAACATATCCAATTATGAACTCCGTTATCACATCCATCTATCATATTTCGTAATTGAAATATACTGCAATGGTAAGCAATGTGCGGATGGATGGCCATTGATGAGAAGGTAATCTGATACCCTTTCGCCACTAGCCTAGCCTTGAATGTCTCTACATTTCCATCTGCACATATCTTTCTCTTAAAGATCTATTATATCCAATAGGTACTATACCTTTAGATGGATCCACCAAGATTCAGATTTAGTTCGAGTACATCAAGTCAATCTTTGACTTCATTGCCTCTTACCAATTCTCGGAGTTGATATCTAATATTGCCTCATCATAGGTTCTGGATCATTACCATGAACCCATTTTTCATGAGGAACATTTTCTCTACATCCTCTAAAATAGTACCTAAGTACCTTCAGAAGGATGAAAAATCCTATTTGACCTACGAGATGGACGAGGTTGTGAATTATGGTTCGGCTCAGACTAACTAGGTTTCTGAGGTTTCTTAGCTCGTTGCTCTTTGGCGACTTTCTCCTTGAGCCTAATCTATCTTTCGATGCCACAATCTTGAACAAACTATTTTCAAAAATGGTGTGTCAACCCATAATCACATTATGATTTTTTGGAAGATAGAAGTAATATCCTAATAATTCTTTAAGATATACAATAAATCAAGCTCTAAGAAACCTAGACTCTAACTTGTCCATCGCCGGACAATTCAAATTCTAAGATAACTCAGACATGTCTTCTTACCATGTCATATCTCATATGTAGTGGCAGGAACAGTTTTAGATGGAATCCTATTTAGTAACTTGATAGCTATCATTAAACTATGTCCCTAAAGAAACTATGGAAGATCTGTAAAGCTCATCATGGATCGGACCATATCTAATGGGATCCATTTTCTCCATTCTAAAATTTTGTTAAGTTGAGGCATTCCAGGCGAAGTTCATTATGAGACTATATCATTATGATTGAGATAGTCCAAAAATTTCTGACTAAGGTATTCACCTCCTCGATCTATTCGAAGAATCTTAATGGGCTTTTCAGTTTGCTTGTCTACTTCATGTCTGAATTTTTTGAACTTTTTAATGACTTTAAACTTGTGTCGTATCAAGTACACATATCCGTACCAAGATAGATTATTGATAAAGATAATAAAGTAGACATAATTGCCTCTGACTGGCATATCGAATGGACCGCACACAACTATATGTACTAGGATAAGTAGGTCTGTGGCCCTTTTTCATGTCCCATAAAAGGAAGCTTGGTCATTTTGCCTTGAAGGCATGATCCACAAATTGGATATGACTCAAAAGTCAGTGGACCCATTAGTCCAAATTTTTTCAATTTGTTAATCATATCTTCAGCTATATGACCTAGCCTAAGGTGCCATAGGTACCTTTCATTAACACTATCTCTAGATTATTTTGGTCCTATGGCATTCACATTTTGCTCGACAGACTTAATGACGAGCATTCCTTTAGAAGATCCTTCTTTCTGCTTGTTCTTCAGACTGGCCAGGTATGTAGGATAATCCTATTTCTAATGACCATCAGAGTTGCAGTGAAAATACTTTTTCTTCTCCATGGCCTTCTTCTTCGGCTTGTCCTTTTTTCCTTCTATTTTCTACTTCTTTGTAGACTTTTCTTCTTTCCAAAAGATTTTCTCTTGAAAAAAGTCTGCTTCATAGCCAGAACTGAGCCCTTTGAATCCTTCAAAGTTTGCTCAGTAGTAACTAGTATATTTATTAACTCGGCCAAGGTGCACTAGAGGTTGTTCATACGGAAGTTCATAATGAACTATCCATACGAATCAATCAAGGACTGTAGGATTACATCAATATGTAGTTCCTTGTCCATCAAGACTCTGAGCTTCTCAAACTCTTTAGGTTCTTGATCATTTGCCAAGCAATAATCTTGGACCAACTACCCATCATGCATTTGCACCTTAAAAGGTCTCTTCAAGACTTGATAATGCGCTGCACGACTCTATTCACTGATCAACTCTTGTAGGTGTGCCAACATCTGACGAGCAGTCCTGATGTCTTCATGTTGGTGCTACAATTCATCTGAATTGAGTCCAACATGTGGCACCTTACTTTGTTATGATCGTTAGACCACTTCTCATGAGACATTCTCTGATCAGCAGTCGGACGGGCTGGTAAGGAAAAAATCCTGGTCCAATACATAGGTTAACTTATTCGAACCTAAAATAATTTTGAAGTTCTTTAGTAAATCCTTGTAAATTGGTCTGATCAACTTATAGATATCTAGGATTCGGGCTAGGGATTTTGATGCAGATATTTTTTTATAGAGAGTCAAAATTTCTAGTTAGACTTATAATTTGACTCAATCAATTTCTTTAGGAACTTTATTTTTAAACAAATTAGGCTCCTACTATTTTCTCAAATCCCTACACTCTCTTAGTAAAGATGTGAAAATCTTCATGATCATTGATTTCTAGTGGGTGGTGCGGTCTCACCGATTGGCTCAACACCTCACCTAACAGTTATTGGTGATGGGTCAATTGATGAGTGGACAACTCTTATCCAATGTTTCTCTAAACATGGTGCACCCAAACCTGGTCTCTAATTTATGAAGCTCACCATGCCTCGAATATTGCTCCACTCCTTAGTTAAGTCAAACCCACCATTTGCATAAATTAGATTTCTGATTGGGTCCCTCACCATATCCGAAATATTGAGCCCAACCCATCCTTCAACCCATAGCATCTAATGCCTAATAGACATGGTTGCATCTTCTTGGTGCAACTAAACCACTATATCCAATCAAGAACAATCAACCCTGGGAAGGGCCCGCACATCTACAATGGTGGAAGACCTTGGACTTAGTATTTTTTTAGATAGATTTGATTTGGTCTCTTAGTCTCAACTAGTCATAACATTTATGACTAACCTAGCGGCATGGGTTAGCTCGAATTATTAGCCACCTCAAATCAGAACTGGATCAACTCAATCGGTCAGGTAAGTGAGATCAGTGGAAGGAATATGCCAATAACTCATCATGAACATACTCAGATCGAGTAGCTTCTAATTAAAGATCACTGGTCGTATTTGCCATACTTACTTTAGACACTGACTTGTCTAACCAGAACTGATCAGGTTAGCTTGCAATCCAGGCTTGAACCATCGTGGAGCCAAATCAGGTCTTAACTTGATCGACCACATGTGACTGTGCATCGACCATGACCTAGATTTAATCCTATTAGGCTGGTCAAATCTAAGCACTCTTAATCCCACCTAACCATCTCTTGATTTGGTTTGATCATCGCTAGACCTAATTGAGCTATCCACACTTGAATCCATGATTTATGAATGTATCTTAGATCTAAAAATTTATAATTTTAGATCTAATTAATTTTATAAACTTAATTCTTAATTAAGTCTAAGGGTTCAATAACAAAACATGCATAAAAATCTTAGGATTCCAAGATCTAAGATTTTGTAAAAAAGTAAGTTTTCGAGTTTTGATTAAAGATAAATACGCAGCACCCCTACACACCATAAGAGCACCCCATCAAATAAAAAGAGAGGCTCTTTAAACCCTTCTTACTCTTATGATCGGACGGCCAAGGGGAATGCCTTAATCAAAAATATGAACTATACAACAAAAACTATTAGGTCTAAAGCATACAACTGTTACATGATTTAAGATCTAATCTATACATATTTTGCATACATCTCATGTATCAAATTTAATATTTAAATTTATATTTTAGATCTGATTACATCTGATGTAATATTTAAAAATAAAATTTTAAACGATCTCATCATAAAAATTTTTAATCTAGACTACTCATGGCATAGATCTATGGAACTAGTCTAGACGTGCATTGCATATGTCGTACATATGAAATTTTTAAATGCATCTCATGCTTTAAGATCTAATTATATTATATATAATATCTAAAGTTTAACTAATCTAATCATATAATCTTCAAAAAATTAAATGAATATTTCATAAAATTTTTGATCTAGACTATGAGATTAAACTAGGGATCTAGTCTAGACATATGCTGCCTATATCACATATATTAAAATTTTAAATTAGATGTTATGTTTCAGTTCTAATTACATCTAATGTAACATCTAAAACTTAAATGATCAAATCATAAAAAATTAAATCAGATATAATCTAAAATATATTTGAAAACTATCAAGATATGGAACAACAGATCTAGACTAGAACATGCATTATTTATGTCAAACATATATATTTAAAACATGCAATTTTTTATTTCAGATCTAATTACATCCTATGTAACATCTAAAAATCAAATAATCAAATCATAAGAAATAATTTTAGATCAATCTAAAGATAGATCTAGAAGTAGCAACCTGCTCTGATATCAGTAGAAAAAAAAATAGATTTTTTCTACCACAGGATGCATCTGATCGGATCAGATTTGTAGCAAAATAATTTTAAAATTTTTTTATAATCCAATTAGATTTAATAGTTCTCAAATCTGATTAGATTGATCTAAAATTAGAAGTAAAATTAAAAACAAAAATAGTGATAACAGTTATCACCTGATTAGATTAACCATTTATCCATTGTGATGATTTGACGACTGATCCAAGGTTCTGCTTGAGCCGCATACATGCTCAGCCTCTAACGGTATCCACATGGGATAGATATAAAAGTCTCATCCTTCTAGATCTAATCTCCAAAGATCAGATCTGATATCTTTTCGTAGAGCCTTCAAAATAAACTCCGAAGGCTGCACGTTCATCTCATGAACACTATCATCTCTCATTAATCTTCGTGCCGATGGCACTTGATCTTTGCTTGCAGATTTTGCCCAACTCTTGGGCATGGAGAAGAGGGAGAGGATCAGATGAGGGTGGCATGGAGATAAATATTTTGGTAGGACTTCACCATAGAGAAATCGCCATGCACAACAGCTTGCACAGGACCCTATTTATAGACCTAGTCAAGAGTCCCTTCACATATAACTTCGAACAGATTAAAGTTTAACATGCAGAAGGACTCCTTAACTGATCTCCATGCCCTGCCTTCTAATTCTTCTAATTTTATTGCACAAAAATTAGACAAAATGGCATGGAGATAAAAAGATAAACTTTTGATTGGCGCAAGCAACTTATCTCCCTTAGAGTTTGATCCAAATCAAATTTTGATCCAATCAAAACCCTTTTGAAAGGGGTCTCCACATTACCATATGGTTGCATGGTCAAAGAGGGGGACATGGCCCTCTCCCTCATGTAAATCCTAAGGGGGCGTGTGCACCTAGATAGTCTTCAGGGGGTGCACGCCCCTCTCCCTTTCTTTCCTGCATTCGGGTCAACATTTGACCCTTGTCCTTTCCCATCTTAAGGGATTTAAGACAAAACCTTTTCAAGTCCCATACTATGGATTTATGTAGGTCCTAATCAAGTTAGAGCAAGCCTTGATCAGACCAAGACTCAGTCTAGTCAGATCAAGAAAAATCCATCTAGAATTTTTTGGAGAGGCTTGTCCAAATTTCATCTCATGATTTTAGGACAAACCCTAATTTGCCAATGACAACTCTTGTCTTGTTCCCATCTTATGGAATTTAGGACAAGTTTTGATCAGGCTAGGATAAGGTCAAGTTAGATCAAGATAAATTTCTATAAAATTCTCGGATAAGCCTTGTCCAAATAGTTCTAGAAATTAGTAGGTCTTGTCCTATTTTCATTCGATGGATTAGGACATGCCTAGATCAAGTTAGGACAAGACTTTTTTGATCTGAATAAGTTTCAATTAGACTAGGATAGAGCCATACAAGGCTCTCTGGTAAGTCAAATCTAATTTAGCTTAATCGAGATGAACCAAAAAGATGATAGAAGGAGAATATTAGGTTCAATCATGTGCTAGCATGATTTCCTTAAACCTATTTGAATCTAATCCAAATCAATCTAACTGGATTAGCTCAATTGATGACATCCAAACTCAAATCCTTGTTTGTATGATCTAGTTAGATTTAGTTCTATATGGTAATGGGACATGTCGTGATCTCCATCAATGACATCATCGAAATATCTTTCGATGGACTAGAATTCTTTCGATTCATCCAATTAGAATCGTCGATCATCAAGACAATTCTAATTAATCCTAAAATCCATCAATGACACCTAACAGTATATAGTGGCAACCCATCAAAACTAAATAGCAAACCTCTCGATGCAGCTACCTATGTGATTGGATTCTTCTATCATGAGCTCCAATGGGATTAGTGTTAAGATGAACTCATCAAATCCAACACCCATCATATAAATGAATCATTTGATTCGAGTCCGATGTGAAATACTAATAGAAACTTCTTTCTATTATTTCATACTATGATGGCCATGGGTTTTAGGACTCGATCTCATGATTATCATAGGACCACTCCTCCTCTACTAAGATTGATAGATCCCATTTTGGTGTGATTCAATTCCTATAATGAACATGCTATAGCCAACATACACCTCAGGATTCTGAATGACTAGGAGATTGAGTTATGGTATAGTCAAACTATAATACCCTCAAGATGAACTGCTAATGTACCTCAGACCAATGAACTAGACACACGACTGCAGCATCGAGCTAGTCATCGATGAGTAGGTAGACTTTCTTATGACTGCTTGAGGTGGTCACTCTCAGTGCTTTTGTTCTCTAACAAGTATCTGTACTCTCACTCTAGTATCTCCACATCGCAAACTCAAGACTCATCTATCCTAAAAAAGTGATCATACATCGATCTTTTGAATTGATCACCATCCTCGTGATAATCCTACGATCCGAAGCAGTTTATGAGTTAATTATGATAACACATGCCTTAAATTCTTAACTCTTGAGAATATGTGTTACCATGCCTATTAACTCAATGAATGTATCATAGACACTTTAATATATAATGTGATAGAATAAATAATTTTTTAATTAATTTTAAGTCAAAATTATAAAAATGCTCCTAAAAAGTATTTAACAAGTATCAGCCAATCTGGCTTTTAGGGCATCCATCTAATAATTAAGTTCCATCAACTTATCACTGTCCAATAGTGATCAGAGCAACAAAGTGGTGGCCATAACTACATCAAAGAAAAATCAAAAGCCTAATATATAAATTATTAAGCCTAAAGACTTGGACTTCAGTTTAAAGATTCTTCCACTATTTTATATAAATTAGTAGCCTCTACCATCAATTTGAGGAATTATCTTAATTTCTTAGTGGGTACTATATCCACATAGGTTGTATACGAGCCCGACTTTGGTCGGCCAACTCATGTATATCTATGGATAGATTCTTAACCAAGTATTTCTTTAAAGACATAACTAAGCTATCATATTATGAATCATAATTCTAATAGTAGATAAGCACCAAGCCTTTGGGCCTCTATTGATTATCAGAATAATGGATCCATTATCATCTCACTTAATGGAAGGCTATGATCTAGTTATCGTCATAACTATTTCATTCTTAAGGATCTAATAATTTAAAAAAATTGGTTAACATATTTTAAGAAAAGAGAAGAGATTGACTAGCTAATCATGACCCTCCCACTGACTTCAACAAGTCAAATCAAAGAAGACCAAAGATAAGCGGGTCTAGGGGCATCTAAATCAGAACCTTATTGGCATGGGTCAGCTCGAATCACCAATTGATCTAATCAAAATCTAATCCACCAAGTCGATCAAGTAAGTAAGATTGGTGGAAGAGATATGTCATTAACTTACCACAGACCGAGTCTATGCAAGTAGCTCATAATTAAAAACTATCGATCAAGACTGTCAAACATACCTTAGACACCAACTGGTTAATTAGTTTCAATTTAATCAACTTAATAATCCAGGCTTGACCTCTGAGCCATAATTAGGTCTATTTAGTCTAATTAAAGACATGGACTTGACCAACTACAACTATTGTATTTGACCTAGAGTATCCTTGACCTAATTTAAATCAATATTTGGTTAGATTTGATTAACTACTCTTGTTAAGTCTATTCTTTAATTCTAATCTTAGGTCTAACCCAATTAATTAATTTGATACATGCTAACCCATTAATTCATGTATTATGCAATTGTCTTAAGATCTTTAATTCATAATTCTAGATTCTAACGAACAACTCCTAATTCTTAATTAAGTATAAGGCTAACATGGGTTTAGGTTCGATATCTCAGAACTAATTTCTATGCATAAATTTTGAATCAATTTCAGATCTTTAATATCTTATATTAGATCTAAATTAATTCTTAAGATTTTTTTTTAATATTTATCTTTATGGATAACAATCACATCGGCATCTCTACACTTCATAGAAGAACCCCATTGAATAGGAGAAGGGGGCCATGAAACCCTATTTTTCTTTTATGACCGGACAGCCATGGAGATCTGCCCAATCCAATTACTACACTACTCAGATAATCTTACTTATTTAGATCTAATCTAAATAATCAATTTTTAGATTTAATTGCATAAAAATCATGTTATTGACCTATGGCTCTGATACCATTTGAAAGGATTCTGGGCAATTCCATGCATGTATATATATATTTTTAAATTTTGTAGCTGAAATGATAGATTAAACCATTTAATCTATGTAACATGCATGAGATTTGATCTTAACTACCTACCCAAGATTAGTAACATGAAAAATTATGCAATAGAATCAGAAACCAAAAAAAACATGCATCGATTACATTGATGCCTTATATCTAATCTAACTATTAGATTGGTCCTCAAAGGTTCAGAACCTTATACCTTCATGTAGGTCGAAGATCTTCGCTACTAAAATACTTAGATCTAAAGGTTTGCTGGTCACTCAAAGCTATATAGGATATCCGGCCTCTATGAATTGTCCACATGAAGCCCTCATTATGATCAATCTACTATAGGAGTGCTAGCTCATGTATAAAACTTACTAATTTGAACACTTTCTTCAAAGCACTTAGACTCTTTCGATGCCAAAGATAGATCAAGAAGGAATACTAGATGGTAGAAGAAAGAAGGGAGAAACTCTTTCTCTCTATGGATTCCTCTCTCCTAAAAACCCAGCATCAAGATCAAACACTTGCTCAAAAGGAGGAAGATCTCCTCTAAGCTCTCACATGCCAACACTTGGCTACCCACCCAAAGTCCTCATGTCCCTAGACCCCTCTTTGGCCCCTCTTTTTTTGCTCTCTCTCTCAGTGGAATTGTAGAAGCATTTGGCGTACAAAACCATAAAACTTTTATGGTTGCCGAACAAAGTAGATAGGATAAGATAAGAGCCCAATCATGTTTGAATTCAAACTCCTTTTGAATTCAATCCTGAGTGTCCTTATCCCCATCCAATTTGAGATTAGAGAAGGGCCGAATAAAAGTTTTTGGGCATTGGAAATAATTAGGAGCTTCTCCCTTTTCTCACACAAACAAGGTCCTTCACAAGCTGGCCGGCAACAAGATAGGATAAGGTAAACTAGTGTTTGAATTTCAAAACTCTTTTGAATTCAACTTAAACCAGCCTTATCCTTATGCAAGTGGGGTGACAAAGTGGGCTTATCCTAGCATTTATCTTATGCATAAACCAGCTTTGTGCATGAATACATGGGCGTGGTGATAAAGTATGGCATAAGGGGAGAAATCCAACCCTTTTGGAATCTAGGTTTTAGTTATCTAGTTCCTACCAAATCCTATTTAATTAGATCCAAATAGATAAGACTAAACCTAATCTAATTACACTACAAGAAATATCGATTTAACAATAAAAATTTTGCAATGGATATAATCTATTTCTAATCCGTTGTTAATTGGCAATGGATTTGCAACAAAATACTTAATTTCTTTGCTAATTTTGAAAAAATAAATTTACAACAAACTTGTGATGGATTAGATATGAAAATTTTGTAATAAAATAAAAATAGACCTAAAAAGGATTGCTAAATTTTGTGGGAGATTCCTGCATATCATTGGCAATGGAATTGTAATGGATTGCAATAGAATTTAGCAACGGATTTGCAACAAACTCATTTTTCATTGCTAATAGTTGGTTAAAGGGATTATAGATTTTTTTGATTAGCTTACAACAGATTTACAACTAAATTTATTCTATTGCTAATATGAAAATAAAATTTTTATAATGGAATTGAAATGGATTTACAATGGAATACTTAATTCTATTGCTAATCTCAAAAAAATAAATTTACAATGGATTAGAAATAAAAAATTTATAATAGAATAACATTGGATCTAAAAATTGTTGCTAAATTTTGTAAGAGGTTCTTGCATATTATTGACAATGGAATTGCAATACATTAGCAACTAAATATCACAATAGATTTATAATCAACTCAATTTTCATTGCTAATAGTTTGTTAAAGAAATTATATATTCTTTTTATAAGCTTACAATGGATTTACAACTAAAGTTGTCTCATTGCTAATTGAAAATAAAAAATTTACAATAGAATTAAAACAACATCATCTTCATTGCTAATATAAAAATAAAAGAATTATAATGGAGTAACGATGGATCTGAATATCATTGCTAACTTAAGATATGTTACTATTAGTAATTGATTTGCGATGAATATAGTTCGTTGTTAAGTATGATGTAGATATTTTGCAATCAGATGGTGATGATACTAGTCTATTATTAATGTAAATATAAAGGTCATAGTTTTGCAATGTAAAGGTAATAGATTTTGACTCCATTGTAAATTCTAAACTAAAATTCTCATTTCTTTTTATTTCTATCACCCTCCCTCCCACACACACTCTCTCTCTTCCTCTTTCTACTTTTATTTTTCTTTTAATCCTATTTTAATAATAAACTAGCTTACAAGCACATACGATGCATGGGATGTGACCTTTTAAAAATAATATTTTATTTTATTTATCTATTATATATATTTTAAAAATATTAAAATAATTAATTTAAAAATTATATTTTAAAAATAAAATTTTTCCATCCTCAGGAGTCTCAATCAAATGGAAGGCTTGGAGCAATCGAATAGGAAAGCTTTTTGGATCTTGTATTGGGTTCTAATCAGTTCGGATCGGATCATTTATGTTAAGACCCAAATCAACCCATAAGTTTCTACGTATCGGATTAGATCGACCTAGATCAAAATTTAGTAAAACCAGACTCGATCTAAATATGGAATGGGTTCAATTTTATAGTCTGATTCAGATCCATGAGTTCTTTAAAATAGTTCAAATCAAGTCTATATAGATTGAATTAGATCAGGTCACAGGTTAATTCGACCTAGTTGCATCTATTTTGATGGAGGCATGAAGGCATCTACTTTGATGACACATGGCAGATGGAGACAGATGTCTTCATTTTAATATATATATAAGATTTAATTTAAATATTAATTAATTATTTTATTTAAATTAATAAATTATGATATTCAGAATAAATTATAATTTTTTTATTAAATTATAAAATATTTGATAAAAATAATGTATTTGAGAAAAGATCATGGATAGAGGGTCGTGGCTATAAAGGAAGAGGGCGTTGAGGAAGTGGCGGAGGATGAACAACCCAAAGATCAAAGAAGTTAAAAAAAAAAATCTTATGCATCATATGGATTATAAACTAATTTAAAATAAAAATTAAGATATAATTTTGTAACTAAATTATAATAAAATTTTAATCAGTTGGTAATTAGAAAATAAAATCCTAATTTCAGTTTCTATAAGTCGTCTCCCTGTCTTTCCCTCTTTCTCCTCTCTCTCTCTCTCACCCGATCCGCCACTCCCTATCTCTCTCTCGCATCACTCTCCCTCTCTCACTTGATGGTTTGTGGCTGATGGGTGCCCAGTCCCACCCCCCTCCTAGTGGCGGCTCGGCAGCAACCCACCCACCTCCCCAACCCTTAGCGGTGGTGCCGGTGTCGATGAAGCTTCCCTATTCGGCCGCTCCAAGACTCCCACCGAATCAAGACTCAAGAAGCAGAGGAAAAACCAAGGAAAAGATCAACAAAGAAGAGCAGGTAAATGTTTTTCTTTCATTTCATTTGCTTTTTTTGGCATCTATGGGGAAGGAGAGTAGTAGAGGGAGATCGGAGGATTCTTTAGGTTCCCTTGGGGTTTTGTGGCAATGTATGTTGGTTTCGGTCAGGGAAGAAGACCATGAAAGGAATATGCCCTCAAGCCAATCAAAATTTATATTTTGATGGGCTATTCTTTTATCTTCCAAGCTCATGTAATGATATTTTCAAATAAATAAAGAGATTTATTTCATCATATGGTGCATCTTAATTATTTATTTAAGATTATGATGAACCCCATAAATTAGGGATATGGCTTTAGGGTTATGATAAGATCATACCTGTAAGACCTAAAATCTTAAAATCTTAATAAAAAATATTTCTAGTCGATAGAACATTAAGTTGAGGATCAATATTTTTGAAAAGACTAGCACATCATATGTATGCTTGATTAAAGGATGATTGATCTCATTATTACTTATGTATGACACTAATACAAGAATGTGGATGCTCATTAGAGAATGAGTTCACTGAATTGATCCAAATTGAGAACATCTAATAGAGTCTTATCTACATGTCAATAGATGGTTCTCATAGTGGAAGTTGTGCATGTAATCCTTTGACCTGAGACTACCATAGAACCTTGTATGCATGAATCCATATTTTGGTTCATACTCATTCATGACTTAATCATGTATGGGGTGATCTGGATATGGTGGATTACATATGAAGGTTGTGAATAGGTCAACAAGAAATCGATCACTCCTAGTAAGAGGAGATCGCATCCAACTTGCTTCAATCGAATGATGATTCAAAAAGACTTTGTTCAAAGCATGACGAAAATTAAAAATAATTTCTAATATTTTATTAATCAAATCATCATCATATGATTAAAAAATAAATAAATATGAAAATGCATTTGACATGATTCCATATCCATAGTCATATTTAGGATGCAGGATGATTGAAGGATCCTGTTGCATGGTAACTTTCCACTAAAAGATATTTTTGATTTTTTCATCAAAATTTCATATCTTCTGGGTAGACATGATACGTTACTAGACATCAATCTTATCTTGTGGGTTCAATTAAATTAAAAAGTTTAATTTGATTGTTAATTAGAAAGTATTCTAATTGATTGAATTGGGTTAGCAAATTTTTGACCTAAATCGGTTTGGTTGAGTTCTAACCAAATTAGGTCAAATTACACCTGGATCTACTACTGGTTAGATGTGGAATCCAATGGATCACATACAAAGAGAATTGATCAAGGATCTAATTAGATTAGATCATATTTGTAGGTTAAATATGCTAGCACATATTGCAAACCCTGGCACCAAGATTCAAATTGGATTCCAATTTAGGCTAATTAAATCCAATTTAAGTCAAATCAGATTTGGCTAATTAGTTGAGTTGACCCTTGGCTTGCTAACCAAGAGATTGGGCATCATTTATTAGCAGCCCATGCACCAGAGACTCTCCTTCTTTGGTGCATGGGATTTGGTCCATGTGCTAAGGACATGTAGCACATGGATATGTTTTGATGCCAAAGTCTTCCTTAGTTTTTCACGTAAATTTTGTTACATGATTTTAGATGAAGAGAGGGCATAGAAGAGTCCTTCTACTACTTATTCTCTTCATTGCTTATCAGATTGTTGGATAACCAAAGAGTCTTTGCCGCCCCCTTGGTTGTAGGCACCTCTTAGATCAAGTCAAATGCCTTTGAGCTTTGACTTTTCCATGCCATCCTTATCTCCACATCCCATCTAAAATTGGTGCACATAATGAGGACCTTTGATGGTCTTGTGATTATATCACAATCCTTCATAGGTGGCGCCAAGCAAAAATGAAACTACCTAACTTTTTAGAAATAATGAAATATTTTTCAAAGAGTCCTTCTACACGAAGCAACTCTTGGACTTAATTTTCCTTGCTTCCACGTGGCATTATTTTCTGATGGGCGTGAGATCCCTAAATGGGCATGGGATGAGGATAGGGAAAGGGTGTGAGAATTTGATGAAAGCACCCCTACATACATTATAAATAGGGGTGCGCTCCGGGAGTCCAATGCAATTTTTAGAATTCTCTCCTTCTTTCTTACATACTCTCCCTAATTATCCAATTTCTCTCTTTCTTCCTTTGTTAAGATAAAGTCCTATTAAAAGACAAGAGGTCTGCTTAGGACAAGGGCTTAGAAAGAGAGTAAAGAAGGACAAGGAGAATAGAAAGAAAGAAAATGGTTGGCAAGAAGGGAGATAGCAAGGCTAAGAAAAGGTTCTGCCCAAATAGATTTAATTCTTACAATAAGAATTAAATTAAAAAAAATTTATTTTTATTGTGCTAGTGGTTTGATCAAGTCTCCATGTGGATCAACATTAGAGGGTGAACATGTGGGCACCTAGTGAAACCCCTAATGGACTGTTGTCAATAATTAGGATCAAGTTAGGATTAAGCGATCAGAGGTATATGTTCTAATATCCTAATTTATGTTATAAATATATATTATGTGATTTAAATTCTAGTAAGATGGTCCTAAGTTTGGGATTTGATTTTATGTTTTCATAATTTTGCTTCGAAATCCATACTTCCATCCTGTACACCAAATCATATAATGGTATCAGAGCAAGCCTTATTAGATTAAATCATATGTTGTTATGTTTATGCTTTAATGAAAAATGATTATAAATATGACATGATTATATTTAAAATTTTAGCATATTATTAATATGATGAGATCATGTTTAAATATTATTATGATGTATATCATTCTGTAAGGTTGCCCTAGCATAATGGCAAATATTCACTATGTGATGATGGTTGTCCTAGAGTGATAATACATACTGATATGATTGGTATGATTGATATGATTAATTTATGTATATTTTATATTTTGAATTAGAATGTGCATAAAGACCAATTAAAGTCCTCTATAAAATTATATTAAGTTGTAGTGTAATTAACCAATAGCAGAACCAGTCTGGATGTCTAATTGATCAATTGGTGTCAGAAAAGTGGTTCATGATTGGTAAAGAGAATGTCATTTCTAATTGATTCTGTTATCTAACATGGCCAATTCATTAGTGTCTAAGAAAAGCAACAGGAGGATCCCCACCTCTCTCCTACTTACTTGGCTGATTCGATTAATTTGATTCTAGATTGGGTGCTTAGGCATTCCTGTTGGAACCTAACTTCGATATGCAGATGAGTCAGTTTGGATACATAGCTGAGCCAGCTTGAGGCAAATTCGAGCCAACTCTCTCAGGTGGACAAAAAGTGGTGCTTAGGCCAAATGCTATCGAGCCAACTCAACAATGGACTGAGCCGGCTTCATGGATAGATTCTTTTGATTCACTATATTAAGGCCTTCCTTCATGCTAGATCATTATTATGTCATAAATCATATTAGGTTTGTTGTGCAACCACAAAATCGATTATGGAAACTGATGTAATATTGATCTAGTGCATAATGATACTTACAGCATTTTGGATATGCTGCTTTGTTGTGTAACCACAAGGAGAGTTATATTTCATTATGACTACATAGAAATGAAGGATCCTACTTAACTAAAATATTATAGTTTATTGTGCTAACACAAGGCTATTAATATTTTAGAGGCCAAGAATATATTGAGAATTGTATGAGATGCAATTGGAAAGAGTTTCCTACCTTTGAACTTATAAAAGATTTGTTGTGCAGCCACAAGACCTTCTATAAGGAATTAGGATCTCAATCCCACTAAGAAAAATAATTAGGTTTTTCTCGATTATCATATTTGAGGGTTATGATATTTGATAAAATAGTATGAGACATAATTAAATTAAAATCCTAATTTAATTATGTATGTCATCATGAGTTGTTTGCTTATATAATATTCTTTAATTATATAGATTAAATGGCTTTTTCACTTTCACTATGTTTAATTTTGGATTCAAATAAGTTGATCGGTCCTAACTATGTCGATTAACTGAGAAATCTAAAAATAGTACTTAGTCAAGAAAAACTCTTCTATATTTTTGATGCCCCTGATCTTGAGGCATTAGGAAAAGATGCTACAGAGGAAGAAAAGTTCACATATAAGATGTGGCAAAATGATTCTCTTACTATCAAGTATATCATACTTGCCTCCATGAGTAACGAGTTACAGAGGCAACATAATGGCATGGACACTCAATCCACATTGCTCAATCTAAAAGAGCTTTATGGAGAATTGAGTAGAACTGCTAGATATGAGATATCTAAGTAATTATTTCATGCCAAGATGGTGGAGGGTTCATCCATGCAAGACCATGTGTTGATGGTAATTGACCTAATCACTCGATTAAGCCAATTAGGTTTTATCATGGATGGAGAGTTGAGTCAAGATCTGATCCTGCAATCATTTTTAGAATTATTTTCTTAGTTTATCATAAACTATCATATGAACAAACTAAATACTTCCTTGTCTGAGCTATTAAATATGCTCAAAATAGCAGAGAGCCATATCAAGAAGGATAAGGATCCTCTTCTTCTTGTAGATGGGATCTCCAAGAAGAAGGTAGGCAAAAAGGATTCAAAGAGGAGGCTGAATCCAAAAGATGGCATAAATAAGAAGAAGAAGGAGAAGAGGGCCTCTGGATAGATGACTTATTTTCACTATGGCAAAATAGGTCATTGAAAGAGGAATTGCAAGGCTTACCTTGCAACTATGAAGGCTGGCGCAAATAAAGCACCAAAAGATATGTATGAGATACAGACTATATTGTTATTGAATTTTTTCACTTCAAACTCTTGGGTATTGGATACCGACTGTGATTTTTATATCTGTAAATCATTATAGAGGCTACAAAAAATTAAAAGTTTGAAGAAAGGTGATTTTGAGCTCTACGGCACTGAAGGAGAGTCCATCCAAGCAGAAGCTATAGGGACAAATATTTTGAGTTGCCTTCTGGGAAGATTATAAAGCTAAGAAATTATTATTATGTGTCTAAGATCATTAGAAATATTGTATCTATACCCTTATTATTAAAATAAGAATATAATCTTGATGTAACGAGCAATGGTTGCTCTATCAAATATTCTAATAAAATAATATGCAATGGCATTTTTAATAATGGTTTGTTAACTCTATGTTTGGATGATAATATTTTTCATGTTGATGAAAGTAGAAAGCATAAAAGAGAGAACATAAATAATACTTTGGCATTATCGACTTGATCATATTAGTGAGAACTGGATTAACAAGTTATATAAAAAAAAGTTCTTTGATCCTTATGATTATGAATCATTAGAAACTTGTGAATCATATCTCATGGGTAAAATGACCAAGGCTCCATTTAGTGGACATGGAGAAAGGATAAGTGAGTTATTAGAACTTGTACATATAGATGTATGTGGTTCTATGACCACTCAAGCCAGAAAAGCATACTCTTATTTTATAATATTTACTGATGATTTATCTAGGTTTGGATATGTGTATCTTTTGAAACATAAATCGAAAGCTTTTGATAAATTTAAAGAGTATTAGAATATGGTCGAGAAACAAACTGAAAAGAGTATAAAAATTCTTCGATCTGATCGAGGAGGAGAATACTTATCTAGTGAGTTTCTAGACTAATCTTAAAGTAAAAAAAATTCTCTTTGAATGGACTTCTTCTTATACACTATAGTTAAATGGTGTAGTCGAAAGGATGAATTGTACCTTATTGGATATGGTACAATCCATAATGTGCTTCACGGAATTACCTTTTTTTTTCTGGGGTCATGCCTTAGAGACCGCAGTATACATCTTGAATAGAGTATCTTCTAAGTCTGTATCTAGCACTCCATATGAGATATGGAGAGATAAGAAATCTAATCTTAAGTATTTTAAGATATGGGGTTGTCCAGCATATGTTAAAAAAAATTTGGACATAAGCTAGATGCTAGAGTAGATAAATGTTTATTAGTAGGATATCCTAGAGATAGTATGGAATATCTATTCTACCATCCTACTGAATAAAGGATATTTGTAAGTAGGCATGCCACTTTCATGGAGAAAGAGTTTATCCTAGAAAGAGGTAGTGAAAAAAATATTGAACTTAGTGAAGTTCAAGAAAAATAAATATATATTTCTCAATCAAATAAACATTTAAATAAGAAAGAACTAGAACACACAACTTCAATCCATAGGTTTCATAGAGTGCGACATGCACCTATGAGGTATGGATTCATTATTGAAAATAATGAGGCCCAAGTCATTGAGAATGATGAACCTCTGATCTATACAGAAGCAGTCATGAGTAAAAACTCTGATAAATGGTTGGCAGCCATGAAATCCGAGATGGACCCCATGTACACCAATAAAGTATGGACTTTGGTGGATGCACCAGAGGGTGTGAACCCTATTAAGTGTAAATGGATCTATAAAAAAAAGATTGGAGCAGATGGCCAAGTTGAAACCTATAAAGCCAGATTAGTGGCTAAGAGTTTTAGGCAAAAATAAGGTGTAGATTATGATGAAACATTCTTACCTATTATCATGCTCAAATCAATTAGGATTATGCTTGCCATAGCAGCATACTATGATTATGAAATATGGAAAATGGATATGAAGACCACTTTCCTTAATGGTTTCCTTGAGAAGGAGGTCTACATGTCACAACTAGAAGGTTTTGTCTCAAATGAGAGACCAAATCAGGTATGCAAGCTTAAGAGATCCATTTATAGATTAAAGCAAGCTTCAAGGAGTTGGAACATTCACTTTGATGTTACAGTCAAAAAGTTTGGCTTCATCAAGAATGTGGATGAACTATATGTGTACAAGAAGACTAGTAGGAGTGCCATAATTTTCTTTGTTCTGTATGTAGATGACATACTCTATTGGGAATGTGTTCCAAAGCCAATCATCAGTCTGTTGATGGTTGGACCATATATTTATAATTATATATGAATTATAAATTAATAAAAGTTATTTTGACATTTTTCATCACAAATTTTATTGTCTTTTAATGAACTCTTGTATTATGATGAAGTCCTTAAGACTATCTAGATTCAGCAAAGGAGGATTTGTCATTTAGTCCTCAAATAGTTCATGATCAAATGATACGTTGTTATATTTATCAAGTATAGGTTGTTGTGTGCCATATAGATTGGTTGTTCTCAAAATTAAGGAGTGTTGAGACACTGATATGACATGCAAGTGAGATGTATGGATATATCTGCACTGAACGTGACCAACTCTAGGGCTTTTCTCCTGTCAAGAGTAGCTTCGATGGAATATGGGCATAAATGTCCCTCCGATCTGAGATCACCATGGTGACTTTCAAGCAACTCACTGTATTTTGGTGCTGGACTATCTGAATTTTTAATTCAGTGATGAAAGGTTTCTGGGCACAGTCAAGTACTTATGGAGTTGGTGCGTGTATCAAGATGGAATTGACCACTCCTGATTTTAGGAGCTGTGTTCAATTGTATTTCAATTTAGCAAAACCTTGGCCAAGATGGTCTTAGTGGAGAGTCACAAGACTAATTGCTTTGAGATATGACATGGATGTATTTTCTAGGATTGATAATCTAATCCTGAGTCATCTATTACACAGAGGTCATAGGGATGAATTATACGATAACCATATTCATGTTGGTACCGAATATTGTGATTGTGATTATTCAACCTATCTGAACATTGGGTACCATTACTAGATGCTCACTTGGATTAGTATAGAAATTGGTTTCTATGCTACTGGCTTAGGTTCGGACCTGTGGGATCACACACATTAGGAGTTTCTACCTGATCTGATGGCTGATCTAGAGTTTCATTGGTCTGGAACTCTATGATCAAGAGTTTCACTGGACTGAGACTCTATGATCAAGAGTTTCATTGGATTGAAACTCTAAGTCCTACTTGTCTGGGACTCTCTGATCATGAGTCCTGATAATCTAGGATACTGTGGTCAAGAGTCCTACTGGACTGGGACTCTATGATCAAGAGTCCTACTGAACTAAAACTCTGAGTTCTACTGATCAAAAATTCTCTAATCAAGAGTTTCACTGTTCTGGGACTCTATAATCATGAGTTCAATTTGTTTGGGATACTGGATTCAAGAGTCCCACTGGTTTAGGACTCTTTAAGAGTTTCATATTAATAGGACTCTATTGCCCAATAATCCATTTGATTTGGACTTAGATATTCTTAAAGGATTAATTAGTAATTTAATTAATGATTAGCTTAATTTTATTTAACAATGAGGATTCGATCAAGTTTGATTGAATTTGATTCAACTGGATTTGACCCAATTATGTCATGAGATGACCTAATTGCTATGAAAGTTTTGACCCTGATTTGATTAGGACCTAGATCTAATTAATTTTTAATTTGATTAAAATTTTATTGGATTAGGCTAAGCCTAATTTGCTTGGATTTAACATGATTTAATTGGATCTAAATTAATTTGTTTGGTCAAAACCAACTAGGACCAAGTCAAATGAAGTTTGAATTCAAATTCTTCCATGTGCCCACCATTTTTGACTTTTCCACTCTGCTTCCCACACCCTCCCTTTTATTTGTCAAATATTTTTAGAGAAATAAAAATGTGCACACATAGAAGGAGAGTCCTTCTACATGTTAAACACAAGGGAGGGGGTGTTGGATAAGGATAAGAGGCTCATTTGATTTTTGAAATCAAGTGAGTGGTTAAAACCTCTTAACCACTCGACCCTTATCATTTTCTATGTGGTTTTCTCATGGTATTCATGTCAATAAATTATGAGAATTTTTTTACGTGCATGAAAAGTGGTTAGCATTATGTGATAAAAATTTTAGAATGTTTGGGCATCAGTTCTAGGTGAAAAAAATATTGGAGTGAAGATGAATAGGATCCTATAGCACTTTTCTTTTCCCTTATGCCTCTCTTCACTTATGATTTTCACCTCTAAGGATATCCTATTTTTAGATATAATCTAAATAGGGATTACAGATCTAAAAGTTGTCTTTCCACAAAAACTTATTTCATGAAAAAACTCCGCATAGAGAGAGTGTGATAGGATTTTTAGTGTGTTAGGATTTTTGGGCCGAGTGAAATCCTAGATTTAGGAATCTGGGTTTGGGTCGAGACATCAAGTGCTGTGAGCATCAGATCAGCATCAAATTTAAAACACATCTTTATCATCCTCTTATATTTATGTTCTAATTTTTTAAAATATCTAAAAAATCAAAATATTTATGATTGATCAAATCGATCATGATAGCTGTCGAAGGCTTTGGCGAGGAGCTAGCACTTTAGTAGGGCTGATCGAGACTAGAAGCTCCATGTGGACCAACCATAGAGGTCGGACACATGTACGGCTTTGACATGATACCAGAATATTATCTAGTAAACTCAGATTATGGTGATCGATTATCCATAAAAAGGTATTATGTTCTGAACACGTAGATGTAGTAAATAGTTTATTATATAATTTTATTTTTAGATCTATTGATGTAAGCATGCATATTATGTTTAGATCTTAATATGTAGGGTTAAATAATTTAATATGATCGTAGATAATTAATTAGATTAATTATTTTTTGCTGCATCATTACTATTTTTAAAATATTTTTCAAAAGTAGCATAGCAAATCCTTCACTATTTTCTTCAAATGGTATCAGAGCAAGGCTCTTTAAATATGATATGCTTGTATATTTAGATTAATAATTTAAATTTTATCTAAATATTGATCTAATAATTAGAGTAATTAGATCTAAAAAATTAAAATCTAGATCGCACGGATTGCAGGTTGTCCTGCTATAGGGTTTACCCCCTACAGTAAAAAGATTGTTCTAGTATGTTGTTGATCTATATCGTTAATCATGAAATTACTAGATTTGATCTAATATTTTTATAATTTAATTATATTAGACTTTAATCTGATTTATGATCATGAATGCATAATTAGATAATGTTTGATTCATGATTTCATGATTATGTAGTGTACATAGTTTCAGATTAAACTCTATAACTAATGTTGATTGTGAATTGAAATGATTTAATTTTGAAATGAGTCAAATCAATTGATGAACAATGCTAAGTTGTAAAGAACCTTTCAAAATTAAAAATATTTTCAAAATGCTGAATCCTAACCCTCAATCCATAAACTTAATTAAAAATTAAGTATAATGATTTAATGTCTAGAATTATGAATTAAGACTCTAAGTCATTAATCATAAACTTAAGAGTTATTGGGTTAGCTGAATTAGGTCCATAAATTAGGTTAGACCTAAGATTAGTTAAAAGATAGACTAATTTAGAGTAATCAATCAAATCTAATTAAATGTTAATTTAGATTAGGTCAAGGACTCTATAGACTCAATTACAATAGTTGTAGTTGGTCAAGTCCATGCCTTTAATAAGAACCAAATAGACTTGATTCAAGACTACGTGGTTGAATCCAAAATTACTAGGTTGGTCAAATTAAAACTAATAAACTGAATGGTGTCTAAGGTAAGTTTGGCAGTTTGATCAATGAATTTTAATTGAGAGCTACTCGCACTGATTCGATCTTTGACGAGTTAATGACATATCCCTTCCACTGATCTCGCTTACCTGGCCATCCTTGTGAGTTAGATTTTGATTAGATCACTTGGTGATTCAAGCTCACCCATGTTTATTAGGTAAATCAATCTAACTGATTTAGGTACTCCTAATGCCAGCTTAGATTAGATTCTTTTCTGACTTGGTGAAGTCAGTAGGAGGATCGAAATTAGCTTGTTGAATTTTTTTAAATTGGTTAACTAAATTTTTTAAAATTATTAGATTCTTAAAAATGAAATAGTTATATAGATAACTAAATCATAGCCTTCCATTAAGTTGAGTGATAATGGGTTCACTAGTATAATGATCATTGGAGGCCTAATGGTCTGGTGATTATTGACTAATAAAATTATCATTCATAAAATAATAATTTGGTTAAGTTTTTTTGATAGTGGTTAGGTTGGTCGACTAAAATCGAGCCTGATCATTTATTAGTTAGATAAGACCAAATATGGTCATGTTAATAATTGGACCTAACCGAACTTTTTTCAATGGAGACCAAAGCCTACTGATTAGATCTATGGGGCAAAATCAATGTTACTAGAAGTTGCTTAGAGAAACAACTAATTTTGAATCTATTCATAGGTGCACATGGGTTGACCAACCAAAGTTGGGCTCATGTGTAGTCTATGTGGATTCTAGTATCCACTAAAGAATTAGAGTAATTCCTCAAATTGGAGGTAGAGGCTACTAATTCATATAAAATAGTGGGAGGACCTTTAGACTGAAGTCCAAGTCTTTAGGATTAATAATTTATGTACTAATTAGGTTTGATTTTTCTTTTTATGCAGACATGGCCACTAATCTATCACTTCGATCATTGTTAGACCATGATAAATTAATGACATCCAACTATGATAGCTGGTATCATAAGTTAAAAATCATCTTAGAGCATGAGCGGATCTTTTTATGGTAACAGATCGAGCACCTGAGGAGCTAGTCCTGAACACTAGGGGAGTGGTCCGAGATACTTATCTAAAGTGGCTCAATGACCACACCACCGTTCGATGTATAATGGTGGCAGCAATGAATGATGAGTTCAACTATAGGTTTGAAAATGCTCAGTCACAGGAGATGCTTCAAATATTGAACGACTCTTTTGGCACGCCGGACGACATTGAAAGGCACAAAATAAGTAGTGCCATTTTTAATGCTCGGATGAGGGATGGGGCCTCAATCACTGATCATACATGATCAAGATGATTGAGCACCTTAGCAAGTTGGGCTTTCCCCTGCATGAGCATCTCGGTAAGGATGCGATCCTTAATTCTTTATCCAAGTCCTTCCTCCCCTTCCTAACTCATTTTAGAATGACAAAGCCTGCAGTGAACTACCACGGCTTGTTGAGGTTGCTGCAAAACTTTGAGAAGGATCACCAACTCCATAAGGAGATGGTGAATGTAGTGGGAGGGTCTTCTTCTGATCGTCGACCCTTAAAGAAAGAGAAGAAGAACAAGAAGAAGAAAAATAAGAAGGTGCGGCCGCATGCTGGGATGACTACATAGGGTCAAACCAAGAAACGTAAGCCCGACCAGAGCCAGACAGAGTGCTTCTTCTGCAAGAAGCAGGAGCACTGAAAGAGAAACTATCCTCTATACATTGCCTCCCTGGATCCGAACAGGCCGAGGAAGAAGCAAGTGGTTGTTGGGTAAGGTAATTATATGAAAATACCTTACAATTTTTTCTTATTTGATTCTACTGCTTGGGTATTAGATACTGAAAGCTCTTATCATATTTGTAATTCTATGCAGGGCTTGCAGATCAGAAGGAGATTTGATCAAGGTGAGAGGTTCCTGAACATTGGAGATGGAAGACAAGTTCCAATTTTAGCTTTAGGAATTATGAACCTTGTAACCAATTCAAATAAAGTTACTCTTAATGAATGTCATTATTGTCCAACTTTCTTTTTGAATGCCATTTCTGCAGGCCTTTTGGCCATGAATGATTTTCAAATATCAATAAAAATAAAATTATAATATCATTTTGAATGGTGTTATAATTTTGATTGGATAATTGAATAACGAAATTTATTTACTTTCTATGCCTGTTAACGTGGTTCAATCCTTCAGTAAACACCCTAAAATTAGTGATGTGTCTGATGTCTACCTTTGGCACTATAGGCTAGGTCATATTAGCAATAATAGAATTAATAGGTTAGCTCAAGAAGGAATTCTTGAGGTTAGTGATTGTGAGTCACATCCAACCTGTGAGCCCTGTCTTCTTGGTAAGATGATCAAATCATCTTTTAATGAAAAAGGTGAACAAGCCACTGAACTCTTGAGTTTAGTACATTCGGATGTATGTGGACCCATAAGCTCAAGTGCCAGAGGTGGATATTTCTACTTCATAACCTTCACAGATGATCTATCTAGGTATGGATATGTCTATTTAATAAAGCATAAGTCGGAGTCATTTGAAATGTTCAAACTATTTCGAAATGAGGTAGAAAAGCAAACTAGAAAGAGTATTAAAACTCTTTGGTCTGACCAAGGGGGTGAGTACCTTTCTAATAAATTTCTGACATATCTTAAGAAGAACGGGATTCTCTTCCAATGGATCCCTCCTGGAACACCACAACATAATGGTGTATCTGAAAGGAGAAATCGGATCCTATTGAACATGATTCGATCCATGATGGGGTTTGCTAGTTTGTCGATCTCCCTATGGGGATATATGCTCGAGTTAGCTTGTTACATTCTAAATAGGGTTCTGAGTAAATCTATTAACAAAACACCATATGAAATATGGACAGGGCGTAAGTCAATGCTTTCACACCTTAGGATTTGGGGGTGTTTGACTTACGTCAAACGTTTGATGATAGACAAGCTTGGACCTAGGTCAGATAAGTGTAGTTTTATAGATTATCCAAAAGAAATCAAAGGATACTACTTCTAGCTTGCTGATGAGCGAAAAGTGTTTGTCAGCCTTAAGGCAGTCCTTTTAAAAAAAAGAGTTTCTTGGTGAGCTAATACCTCTATGGTCAAACTTGATGAAGTATGATAGGTGGAAGAACGGACACAAGTTATTGAACTTGAGCTGGATCTAATTAGATCAGACCCATAACCCATTGTAGAAGCATCCTTATGGAGATCTGGTAGAGTACCACATTAATCGGATAGATACCATGATTTTTTGATCTGGGATGGGGATCCTATCGAACTCAATGAGAATGATCAGGACCCAATCACCTATATGGATGCAATGTAGAGATCCGACTCTGAGAAATAGCTTGAGGCCATGAAATTCGAGATGGAATCCATGAAGATCAATGTTGTATGGACATTGGTTGACCCACCCGAAGGGATAAAATCCATAGGGTGTAAATGGATCTTCATGAGAAAAAGAGATGTAGATAAAAAGGTGGAGATTTATAAAGCCCATCTGATTGCCAAGGGGTATTGTCAACGTTATGGTATTGACTATGACGAGATGTTCTCTCCTATGGCAATGCTCAAATCTATTTTGATAATACTTGCTATAGCTATCCATCTGGACTATGAAATATGGTAGATGGATGTGAAAATAGCTTTCCTGAATAAAGAGCTGGATGAAGAGGTGCATATGATACAACCTAAAGATTTTACGTTCATAGATGAGTCTAAGGTGTGTAAACTTCAGAGGTCCATTTATGGACTAAAGCAGGTATCTCGGAGCTGGAACATATGATCTGATAGAATAATCAAAACGTATAGCTTCATTAAGAATGAAGAGGAACCCTGCATATACAAATGGGCTAATGGTCTAGTAATAGTATTCTTAGTATTGTATGTGGATGACATTCTCTTAATTGGAAATGATGTCCCTGCATTACAAGAAATAAAGATCTAGCTGTCATCACATTTCTCCATGAAAGATCTGGAAGAAGCTTCCAACGTCCTAGAGAAGAAGATCTATAGAAATAGATCTAAAAGGTTGCTTAGATTGTTCTAGTCCACGTACATTGACACTGTGCTGAAATGGTTCAGCATGAAAAATTTCATAAAAGGCTATCTACCGATAGGCCATAGAATTTCTCTTTCAAAGAGGGATTGTCCAACAACACCTCTAGATAGAGAGCGTATGAATAGAATACCATATGCTTCAGTAATAGGTTCTATAATGTACGCCATGACATGTACGCAATCAGATGTGGCATACTCACTAGGTGTAGTGAGTAGATACCAATCTAATCCAGGAGAGAATCACTAGAAGGTTGTTAAAACCATCTTGAAGTATTTAAGAAATACTAAGGATAAGTGGCTTGTATATGGTGAATCAGACTTAAAACTTGTGGGGTTCACAGACTCCAGTTTCTAGATCGATCATGATGATAGCAAGAGTGTGTCGGGATATAAATTTACCCTTAATGATGGGGGCATCTATTGGAAGAGTTCCAAGCAGCACACTGTGGCTGATTTAGTTTGCAAAGTAAAGTATGTTGCTGCATCAGATGCTGTCAAAGAAGTGGTGTGGCTAAGGAAATTCATCACCAAGCTTGGAGTAGCACCCTTCCTTGATGGTCCAGTTCTGCTCTATTGCGACAGCTTTGGAGCCATTGCTTAGGCGAAGAAATCAAAGGCACACTAGCGGATGAAGCATAATCACCGCCGCTACCATCTTGTCAAAGAGATTGTGGATCGAGGTGATGTCGATCTTCAGAAGATCGACAGAAAGAAGAACCTAGTCAACCCATTCACTAAAGTTGTTGCAGTGAAGGAGTTCGACGACTTTAAGTCAAAGATAGGTATTAGATACTGCACCGATTGGCTTTAGTCTAACTGGGAGATTGTTGGGAATGTGTTCCAAAGCTAATCGTCAGTTTGTTGATGGTTGGACCATATATTTATAATTTTATATGAATTATAAATTAATAAAAATTATTTTGATATTTTTTATCATAAATTCTGTTGTCTTCTAATGAACTTCTGTGTTGTGATGAAGTTCTTAGGACTATCTAGATTCGACAAAGAAGGATTTGTCATATAGTCTTTAAATAGTTCATGATCAAATGATACGTTGTTACTTAGGATGATAATATTTATCAAGTATAGATCATTATGTGCCATATAGGTTGGTTGTTCTCATAACTAAGGAGTATTGAGACACTGATATGGCATGCAAGTGAGATGTATGGGTACATCTGCGCTAAACATGACCAACTCCAGGGCTTTTCTCCTGTCAAGATTAGCTTTGATGGAACATGAATATAAATATCCCTCCAATCTGAGATCACCATGGTGACTTCCAAGCAACTTACTATGTTTAGGTGCTAGACTATTTGAATTTCTAATTCAGTGATGGAAGGTTTCTGGGCATAATCAAGTACTTGTAGAGTCGGTGCGTGTATCAAGATGGGATTGACCACTCCTGATTTTAGGAGCTGTGTTCAATTATATTTTAATTTAGCAAAACCTTGGCTAGGATAGTCTTAGTGGAAAGTCATGGGACTAATTTCTTTGAGACACGATATGGATGTATTTTCTAGTGTTGATAGTCTAACCCTAAGTCATCTATTACATAGAGGTCATGGGGATGAATTATACGATAACCATATTTATGTAGGTTCTGAATGTTGTGATTATAATTATTCAATCTATTCAAATGTCGAGTACCATTGCTATGTGATCACTTCGATTAGTATAGAAATTAGTTTCTGTGCTACCGACTTAGGTTCGGATCTATGGGGTCATACACATTAGAAGTTCCTACCTGATCTGATGGCTATTCTAGAGTCCCATTAGTCTGAGACTATGGTCAAGAGTCCCACTGGACTGAGATTCTATGATCAAGAGTTTCACTAGATTAAAACTCTGAGTCCTACTTGTTAGATATATGTGCCCTAGAAGCCAGAATTGGCTGACACTTGTAATACACTTCTAGGGGCAAAATTGTAATTTTGACTAAAAGCAATAAATGGGTTATTTTCTATCACATATGTGTATTTAGTGTCTGTGATACATCCTTTGAGTTAATGGAAATGATAATTCATATTTTCAAGAGTTGAAAATTTAAGACATGAATAATCATTATTAACTCATAAATTGCTTCGGATCATAGGATCATCACGAGGATGGTGATTGATCCGGAAGGTTGGTGTACAATCGCTTCTCTTCAGTAGATGAGTCTTAAGTCTATGGTGTGGAGACACCGAAGCGAGAGTACAGGTACTCGTTAGAGAACGAGGGCACTGAGCGTGACCACCTCGAGTAGTCATTAGGGAGTCTACCTTCTCGTCAATGACTGACTCGATGCTGCAGTAATGTGTCTGGTTCTTTGACCTGAGATGCATCGATAGTTCACCTTGAGGGTGTTATAGTTTGACTACACCATTACTCGGTCTCCTAGCCATATAGAATCTTGAGGTGTATGTTGGCTATGACATGTTCATTGTAGGAACTAGATGATGTCAAGATGGAATCTATCTACCTCGGTGGTAGAGAAGCAGCCCTATGATGATCATGAGAATCAAGTCCAAAAATCTATGGCCATGGTAGAGTGAAATAATAGAAGAGTTTCTATTTAGATTTTCACATTGGACTTGAATCGAATGATTACATCATATGACAGAGACTAGGGTTTGACGAGTTTACCTTAACCCTAATCTGATCGGGGCTTAAGATAGAAGGACTGAATCACACAGGTAGCTGCACCAAGAGATTCGCATTCAGCTCTGATGGGTTGCCACCATATACTGCTAGGTGTCACTGGTGGATTTTAGGAGCAATTAGAATGATTTAGATGATCAATCATTCTAGCTGTTCGAATCAGAAGAGTTCTGATCCATCGAAAGAAGTTTCGATGATGTCAATGATAGAGATCATGACATATCCCATTACCATATAGAACTGAACCTAACTGGGTCACACAAACAAGGGTTTGAATCTGGTGATCACCAATTGAACTGATCTAGTTCAGTTGATCTGAATGAGATTCAATTAGGTTCAAGGAAATCGTGCTAGCACTCGATTGAACCTAACGTTCTTCTTTTGCTATCATAAATAAGTTGTCCTGTCTGAGCCAAAGGAGTTTGTGCTTAATCAGAGGCCTTCATATGGTCTGACTGGAGGTTGTCTAAGTCAGAAAAGATTGTCTTATTTGTAAGACATTACCTGCCATTTTTGGTCACCTGCCATTTCTTATTCTTTGACTTTGGTCAAAAGTCTACCTTTGATTGGTCAAATATTGACCATTGACCCTTTGACTTTTGACCACATGTCATGCACCTATTTGAGAGCTGGTGGGGGCCTGTCCCCCTGCCAGAACCTGGCAAGGAGGAGGGCACACGCCAAGGGTGGCGTGAGTCCAAGTTTGGAGGAGTCTTGGAGTCCTTGTTGGACAAGGACTCCACCTCTCTTTTGGATTCCAATTAGAGTTCTTCCTAAAACCAACTTTGACTGGTCTTAGGCACCCTCTAAGTAGGAATCCAGGGGACTCTATTCCCACCAATCAGATTTCGATCTGATTTCACAAAGGGTTGTGATTGATTGGGAATAAGAGAAGCTGGATCACAGTCAGTCTATAAATAAGACCCTATGCCCAACTCAAACATAAGAAGTAATTGAATTGAGATCAATGTTCCCCATGCCCAAGGCTCCCTCTCCCCTCTTCCTCCATGCCAAACCATCTTCTCCCCTTGCTCTCCATGTCCAAAAGGAGTTTTGGACCTTGGTTGGTGCGATCCAGATTAAAGAAAGACGATCAAAAGCAAGAAGGTTGCACTGCCGCAAAGGACGACTGCAGATCTTCAAAAGAAGTTTTGAAGATCCTCCAGATCAGATCCAGATCTGATTTTTGGAGGTATGATAGAGAAGAAGAGGATATCTAGATCCAGCCCAAGTGGATACCGGTAGAGGCCAGGTGCTTGCGTGGCTAGATCCAGAACCTTCCACTGCAAACAGGATCATCAACAGGATAATAGGATTACCCAAATCAGGTAAATTAAATTTAATTTAATTTATCTTTATTTTATTTTTATTATTAAAATAATAAAATTAGATCTAAAATATCTCAGATCTAATTAAGATTGAGAGAAAAATTTTGAAATATATCTCTCGATATGATCAGATTTGAATGAACCTGGTCCGAAAAATCAGGATTTTCCTTCAACTAGTATCAGAGCCATGGTTCTAAAATTATTTAGATCTAATTTTGAATTTATTTTAATCAAAAAATAAGAGATTTTAAATGTCACATGAGATTTGATTAGATCTGAAATCAAAAAAAATTAAAATTAAATAATTTGGATCTAAGATTAGAAGATATGCATGACTAGTTCTAGAATAGAATAGTTCTATAGAATAGTCTTGCATGTTTTTGATTTAATCTGATTAAATCATGTTTTAGATCTTTTTATTTACTATTTTCTGATATTATAAGTATTATAATAACATCTAAAAAATAGCAAATAAAAATTATTTAATTTTGAATATCATATGAGATATGATTGATGCATGTCTAAACTAGTTGTAGAATAGTTCTACATAATTATCTAGATTAGAAATTATTTTTGATTAGATTAATTTAAATCTATTTTTAGATTATTATGAGATAATTTAGATCTAAAAATAATGCATAATTTGATACATGAGATGTATGCCAAAATATGCCATGATTAGATCTACTTATAATATGAGATATATGATATAGATCTTATATTGTTTTGTAGTATTAAATGTTCCTGATTAAGGCATTCCTCTTGGCCGTCCGATCATAAGAATGAAGAAGGATTTAAAGGCCCTCTCTTTCCATTCGATGGGGTGTTCTTATGATGTGTAGGGGTGCTGTGTGTTCATCCTTAATCAGAAATTCAAAACTTACTTTCTGCAAAACCCTAGATCCTGAAACCCTAGGATTTATTGTGCATATTTTGTTTATGAACCCTACTTAATTAAGAATTAATTTATGAAATATTAATTAGGTCTAAAATTAAGAATTTCAGATCTAAGACATATTCATAATACTGGGTTCGGGCTTGGGTAGCTTAAATAGGTCTAAGCGATTGATCAAACCGAATCAAGAGTTGGTTAGATGGGATCAACAGTGCTTAAATTGACCAGCCAAATAGGATTAAGTCTGGGTCAAGATCGAGTCACGATCAAGCAAGACCTAATTAGGCTCAGAGGTTAGAGTCTGGATTGTAGGCTAACCCAATTGGTTCTGGCTCAACAATTTGGTGTCTAAGGTAAGTTTGGCATAGACGACCGACTGGTTTTTAATTGGAAGCTACTCGACCTGAATCCATTCTTGTACGAGTTAATGGCATATTCCTTCCATCGGTCTTCACTTACCTGGCCATATCTATTGACACAGTTCTGATCTGAGGTGGTCAATAATCCAAGCTAACCCATGCCACTAGGTTAGTCATAATGTTTATGACTAAGCCAAGTCTAGTTTAATGAGACCTAAATTCAATTTGTTCTTTTTTTTTTTCCCTTAAGGGGGAAAAAAGTTAAGTCTGAGGTCTTTCACCATTGTAGATGTGCAGGGCCCTTCCCGAAGGTTGATTGTTCTCAGCTGGGATACAGTGGCTCAGTTGCACCGGGAAGACGCAACCATGTCTATTAGGCATTGGATGCTATGGGCTGGAGGATGAGTTGGGCTCAATATTTCGGATACGGTGAGAGACTCAATTAGGAATCCAGTCTATGCAAATGGTGGGTCTGACTTAACTAAGGAGCGGATCAATATTCCAGATACGGTGAGATTCATGAATTAGAGATCAAGTTTGGGTGCACCATGATTAGAGAATCATTGAACAAGAGTTGTTCACTCATTGGCTAACCCATCATCAATAACTGTTAGGTGAGGTGATGAGTCAGTTGGTGAGACCGCACCACCCACTAGAAATCATTAATCATGGAGATTTTTGCATCTCTATAGAGGAAGTGTAGGGATCCGAGAAAATAGTGGGAGCTAATTTGTTTAAAAATAAAATCTCTAAATAAATTGGTCAAGTCAAAATTACAGTATCTAACTAGAATCTTTGACTCTCTACAGAAAAATGTCTGCGTCCAACCCATTGGCACGTATCCTGGACACACATAGACTGACTGGACCCAATTATAAAGATTGGCTCAGGAACTACAAAATTATTTTGGGTTCTGAGAAGTTAACCCATGTTTTGGATCAGGACCCTCCCACCTTACCAGCCCGTCCATCTGTTGAACAGAGAGCGTCTCTGGAAAAATGGATTGACGAAGACAATAAAGGCCAGATATTACATGTTGGGCTCGATGTCTGATGAGCTCCAGCGCCAACATGAGGATATCGGGACTGCTCGCCAAATGTTGGCTCACCTGCAAGAGATGTTTGGTGAACAGAGTCGCGCAGCCAAATATCAAGTCATAAAATGACTTTTTAAGGCTAAGATGCGTGATGGGCAGTCAGTCCAAGATCACTGTCTGACAATGATCAAGGACATGGAAGAGCTTGAGAAGCTCGGTGTGAAGTTAGACTTGGACCTATAGAATGATATTATTCTGCAATCCTTGACTGATGCATATGGGCAATTCATCATGAATTACCACATGCATAAACTTCAGAATTTCTTGGCTGAGTTAATGAATATGCTGGTTACCGCTGAGCTTTCTATGAAAGATTCTAAAGGCTCAGTTCTTGCTATGGAATGGACTTCTTCCAAAAGAAAGTCTTATGGAAAGAAAAAGAAGTCTGTGAAAAAGCAAAAGATGGAAGGATCTAAGAAGAAGAAAGCAGAGCCAAAGAAAAAGGCCGATGTCAAAGGAAAGTGTTTCCATTGCAACAGCGACGGCCATTGGAAGCGGAACTGCCCTACTTACCTGGCCACCCTAAAGAACAAGAAGGAAGGTCCTTCTGGAGGTATGCTCGTTATTGAGTCTAACCTTACGGTTTCTTCTGCATCCAGTTGGGTGCTTGACTCTGGTTCTAGTGCTCATCTGTGCACTTCTATGCAGGGTCTTGAGGATAGCAGGAGGCTGAGGGATGGAGACATGATCCTATGCGTCGGTAATGGAGCAAGAGTTGCTATAGTAGCCATGGGAACATACCCTCTTCGATTACCATCTGGTTTAGACTTAGTTTTAAAGACTGTTATTTTGTGCCTGCAGCTAGTAGGAATTTGATTTCTGTTTCATGCTTAGCATAAGAAGGTTATGTGATCACCTTCTTTAAGGACCATTGTAACATTCTTTATGAAAGAAATAAAATTGCAAATGGTTTCCTTATTAATGGTCTTTATCAGCTACATATTGATGTACCTGTTCTAACTGTCGAGCAAAACGTGAATGCCAAACGACCTAGGGATAGTCCAAATGACAGATATCTATGGCACCTGAGATTAGGTCATATAGCAGAAGATAGGATCAACAAATTGGAGAAAAATGGGCTATTGAGTCCATTGACTTCCGAGTCATATCCAACTTGTGAATCCTATCTTCAAGGCAAAATGACTAAACTCCCTTTTGTTGGACATGGGGAGAGGGCCACAGATCTCCTTGCCCTAGTACATACAGATGTGTGCGGCCCATTTGATGTGCCGGCTAGAGGCAATTTTGTCTACTTCATTACCTTTACCGATGATCTGTCTAGGTATGGGTATGTGTATCTTATGAGACACAAGTCTGAAGCCTTCGAAAAGTTCAAAGAATTCAGACATGAAGTAGAAAAGCAAACTGGAAAACCCATTAAGGTTCTTCGATCAGATCGAGGAGGTGAATACCTTAGTCGGGAATTCCTAGACTATCTCAAGGAAAAATGGCATAGTCTCTCAATGGACTCCACCAGGAACACCTCAACTCAACGGGGTTTCAGAATGGAGAAATCGGACCCTATTAGATATGGTTCGATCCATGATGAGCTTCACAGACCTCCCTGATTTTCTTTGGGGACACTCATTGTTAACTTCAATTTATCTACTGAATAGGGTTCCCTCTAAAATCGTTCCTACCACACCGTATGAGATATGGCACGGTAAGAAACCAAGTCTGAGTCATCTCAGAATTTGGGGTTGTCCAGCTCATGTCAAAAGACAACAAGTGGACAAGTTAGAGTTTAGGTCCTTCAGAGCTCGATTCATAGGATATCCTAAAGAGTCATTAGGATACTATTTCTACATTCCAGAAGACCACAATGTGATTGTGAGTCGACATGCCATCTTTCTTGAAAAATAGTTTATTCAAGATAGCGGCATTGGAAAACAGATCAAGCTTGATGAGAAAGTCTCACAAGCAGAACGAGCTAAGGACCAAGTGGAACCAAATCAGGTTGAGCCAATAAGAACACTACCTCCTCCACCTCGTAGATCGGAAAGAGTTTCCCGTCCCCCTGAAAGATACTTAGGTATTATTTCAGAGGATGTAGAGAAAATGTTCCTCGTAGGTAATGGTGCTCATGGTGATGATCCCAAAACCTACAATGAGGCGATATCAGATATCGACTCCGAGAAATGGCTAGAGGCAATGCAGTCAGAAATTGACTTGATGCACTCAAACCAAGTCTGGACCTTGGTAGATCCACCAGAAGGTATAGTACCTATTGGAATGTAAATGGATCTTCAAGAGAAAGATTGGTGCAGATGGGAATGTGGAGACATTCAAGGCTAGACTAGTGGCAAAAGGTTATAGTCAACGCGAAGGCATTGACTATCAGGATACCTTTTCCCCGATGGCTATGCTAAAATCCATCCGCACATTGCTTGCTGTTGCGGCCTATTTCGATTACGAAATATGGCAAATGGATGTGAAAATGGCATTCTTGAACTGGATATCTTGAGAAAGATATCTATATGGAATAGCCGCTAGGTTTCACATCCAGTGATGCTGATCACAAGGTTTGCAAGCTGCAAAGGTCCATATATGGACTTAAGCAAGCATCTCAGAGCTGGAACACTCATTTTAATGATGTGATCAAAAAGTTTGGTTTCATCAAAAACGAAGAGGAACCGTGTGTTTTCAAAAGGGTCAGTGGGAGCGCTGTTGTCTTTCCTCGTATTGTACGTGGATGACATCCTCCTTATTGGGAATGATATTCCCATGTTGACATCAGTCAAGATGTGGTTGTCCAAGGAATTCTCCATGAAAGACCTAGGTGAAGCATCCTTTATTCTAGGAATTAAGGTCTATAGGGTTAGACCGAATAGGATGCTAGGACTTTCACAGAAGATGTACATAGAGAAAGTACTAAAGAGGTTTAGTATGGAAAACTCTAAGAGGGGATTAATACCCTTCAGACATGGTATTCATCTTTCCAAGAAGATGTGCCCTAGCACACCTGAGGAAATAGAACGCATGAGCAAGATCCCTTATGCTTCTGCAATAGGGAGCCTCATGTATGCCATGCTATGTACACGATCTGATATAGCCCATGCTGTGAGTGTCACAAGCAGATATCAGTCAAATCCATAGGTGAAGAACACTGGACTTCTGTGAAATGTATCCTTAAGTACTTGAGAAGAACTAAGGATATGATGCTGGTTTTTGGTAACGGAGAACTCCAAGTCCAGGGATACACAGACTCGGATTTCATGTCCGATATAGATGATCGAAAGTCGACATCTGGGAGTCTGTTTGTGTGCAATGGTGGTGCTATCGGCTGGAAGAGTTCCAAGCAAGTGGTGATATCACCTCATCCACGATTACCTCGAGAAGGGTTATGTCGAGGTCAAGAGAGTCAACTCCGCAGATAATGTGGCAGACCCACTTACAAAGCCGTTGGGCCAGCAGAAGATCGAAGCCCACCTTGAGAAGATGGGACTTAGACTTGTAGCCAATTGGCTTTAGGACAAGTGGGAGATTGTTAGATATATGTGCCCTAGAAGCCAGAATTGGCTGACACTTGTAATACACTTCTAGGGGCAAAATTATAATTTTGACTAAAATCAATAAAATGGGTTATTTTCTATCACATATGTGTATTTAGTGTCTGTGATACATCCTTTGAGTTAATGGTAATGATAATTCATATTTTCAAGAGTTGAAAATTTAAGACATGAATAATCATTATTAACTCATAAATTGCTCCCGACCATAGGATCATCACGAGGATGGTGATTGATCCGGAAGGTTGGTGTACAATCGCTTCTCTTTAGTAGATGAGTCTTGAGTCTACGGTGTGGAGACACCGGAGCGAGAGTACAGGTACTCGTTAGAGAACGAGGGCACTGAGCGTGACCACCTCGAGTAGTCATTAGGGAGTCTACCTTCTCGTCAATGACTGACTCGATGCTGCAGTAGTGTGTCTGGTTCTTTGACCTGAGATGCATCGGCAGTTCACCTTGAGGGTGTTATAGTTTGACTACACCATTACTCGGTCTCCTAGCCATATGGAACCCTGAGGTGTATGTTGGCTATGAGCATGTTCATTGTAGGAACTGGATGCATCAAGATGGAATCTATCTACCTCGGTGGTAGAGGAGCAGCCCTATGATGATCATGAGAATCAAGTCCAGAAATCCATGGCCATGGTAGAGTGAAATAATAGAAAGAGTTTCTATTTAGATTTTCACATTGGACTTGAATCGAATGATTACATCATATGACAGAGACTAGGGTTTGACGAGTTTACCTTAACCCTAATCTGATCGGGGCTCAAGATAGAAGAACTTAATCACACAGGTAGCTGCACCAAGAGGTTCGCATTCAGCTCTGATGGGTTGCCACCATATACTGCTAGGTGTCACTGGTGGATTTTGGGAGCAATTAGAATGATTTAGATGATCGATCATTCTAGCTGTTCGAATCAGAAGAGTTCTGATCCATCGAAAGGAGTTTCGATGATGTCGATGATAGAGATCATGACATATCCCATTACCATACAGAACTGAACCTAACTGGGTCACACAAATAAGGGTTTGAATCTGGTGATCATCAATTGAACTGATCTAGTTCAATTGATCTGAATGAGATTCAATTAGGTTCAAGGAAATCGTGCTAGCACTCGATTGAACCTAACGTTCTTCTTTTGCTATCATAAATAAGTTGTCCTGTCTGAGCCAAAGGAGTTTGTGCTCAATCAGAGGCCTTCATATGGTCTGACTGGAGGTTGTCCAAGTCAGAAAAGGTTGTCTTATTTGTAAGACATTACCTGCCATTTTTGGTCACCTGCCATTTCTTGTTCTTTGACTTTGGTCAAAAGTCTACCTTTGACTGGTCAAACGTTGACCATTGACCCTTTGACTTTTGACCACATGTCATGCACCTATTGGAGAGCTGGTGGGGGCCTGTCCCCCTGCCAGAACCTGGCAAGGAGGAGGGCGCACGCCAAGGGTGGCGTGAGCCCAAGTTTGGAGGAGTCTTGGAGTCCTTGTTGGACAAGGACTCCACCTCTCTTTTGGATTCCAATTAGAGTTCTCCCTAAAACCAACTTTGACTGGTCTTAGGCACCCTCTAAGTAGGAATCCAGGGGACTCTATTCCCACCAATCAGATTTAGATCTGATTTCACAAAGGATTGTGATTGGTTGGGAATAAGAGAAGCTGGATCACAGTCAGTCTATAAATAAGACCCTGTGCCCAACTCAAACATAAGAAGTAATTGAATTGAGATCAAAGTTCCCCATGCCCCAAGGCTGCCTCTCCCCTCTTCCTCCATGCCAAACCATCTTCTCCCCTTGCTCTCCACGTCCAAAAGGAGTTTTGGACCTTGGTTGGTGCGATCCAGATCAAAGAAAGGCGATCAAAAGCAAGAAGGCTGCACTGCTGCAAAGGACGACTGCAGATCTTCAAAAGGAGTTTTGAAGATCCTCCAGATCAGATCCTAGATCTAATTTTTGGAGGTGTGATAGAGAAGAAGAGGATCTCCAGATCCAGCCTGAGTGGATATCGGTAGAGGCCAGGCGCTTGCGTGGCTAGATCCAGAACCTTCCGCTGCAAACAGGATCATCAACAGGGTAATAGGATTACCCAAATAAGGTAAATTAAATTTGATTTAATTGATCTTTATTTTATTTTTATTATTAAAATAATAAAATCAGATCTGAAACATCCTAGATTTGATTGGGATCAAGAGAAAAATTTTAAAATATATCTCTCGATCTGATCAGATTTGAACGAACCTGATCCAAAAAATCAAGATTTTCCTTCACTACTTATCAGGACTCTCTAATCATGAGTCCTGATAATCTAGGATACTGTGGTCAAGAGTCTCACTGGACTGAGACTCTATGATCAAAAATTCTACTGGATAGGATTTCTAAGTCCTACTCATCTAGGACTCTCTGATTAAGAGTTTCACTAGTCTGAGATTCTATGATCATTAGTTTGATTCATTCGAGACACTGGGTTTAAGGGTTCCACTGATTTAGGACTCTTCAAGAGTTCCACTAGTTTAGGACTCTTCAAGAGTTTCATATTGATAGGACTCTGTTGCCCAGTAACCCATTCGATTTGGACTCAGATACTTTTGAAGGATTAATTAGTAATTTAATTATTGATTAGATCAATTTGATTGAGCAATGAGGATTTGATCAAGTTTGATTGAATTTGATTCGATTGGATTTGATCCGATCAGGTCATGAGATAACCTAATTGCTATGTGAGTTTTGACCCTGATTTGATCAAGGCCTAGATCTAATTAATTTCTAATTTGATTAAAATTTTATTGAATTAGGCTAAGCCTAATTTTGTTGGGTTTAACCAGATTTAATTGGGTCTAAATTAATTGGTTTGGTTGAAACCAATTAGGACCAAGTCAAATAAAGTTTGAATTCAAATTCTCCCATGCGCCCATCATTTTTGACTTTTTCACTCTACTTTCCACACCCTCCCTTTTGTTTGTCAAATATTTTTGGAGAAATAAGAATATGCGCACGTAGAAGGAGAGTCTTTTTGTATGTTAAACACAAGGGAGGGGGCGTTGGATAAGGATAAGAGGCTCATTTGATTTTTGAAATCAAGTGAGTGGTTAAAACCTCTCAACCACTCAACCCTTATCATTTTCTATGTAGTTTTCTCTTGGAATTCATGTCAATAGATTATGAGAATTTTTGTACATGTAGGAGAAGAGATTAGCATTGCATGGCAAAACTTTTAGAGTGTTTGGGCATCAGTTCTAGGCAAAAAAAATCTTGGAGTAAAGATGAATAGGATCCTGCAGCACTTTTCTTTTCCCTTATGCCTCTCTTCTCTTGTATTTTTCACCTCTAAGGATATCCTATTTTTAGATATGATATAAATAGATATTATATATCTAAAATTTATATTTCCATAAAAACTTATTTCATAGAAAAACTCCATACAGAGAGGGCGTGATAGAATTTTTAGTGTATCATGATTTTTGGGCCAAGTGAAATCCTAGATTTGGGAATCTGGGTTCGGATGGAGAGATTGAGTGCTGTAAGCATCGGATCGCCACCAAATTTGAAACACATCTTCATCATCCTCCTATATTTATATTTTGATTTTTTAGAATATCTAAAAAGTTAGAAAGTTTATGATCGATCGATCGATTGTGATCAGCCATCGAAGGCCTCGATGAGGAGCTAGCACTCTAGTGGGACTGATCGAGACCAGGAGCTTCATGTGGACCAATCGTAGAGATCGGACACATATGTGGCTATGACATGATATCAGAGCATTATCCAATGTGGTGATTGACTATCCATAAAAAGATATTGTATTTTGAACACGTAGATATAGTAAATAATTTATTACATAGTTTTTTGAACACGTAGATATAGTAAATAATTTATTACATAGTTTTATTTTCAGATCTATTGATGTATGCATGCATATTATGTTTAGATCCTAATGTATAGGATTAAATAATCTAATATGATCAATAGATAATTAATTAAATTAATTATTTTTTACTGCATCATTGCTATTTCTGAAATATTTTTTGAAAGTAGCATAGCAAATCCTACACTATTTTCTTCATACTCCTCATTGCGATTGATATCCCAATGTTGCAATCGATCAAATTATGGCTATTAAAAAAAATTTTCATGAAAGACTTGGCAGAAGCATTCTATATACTTGAAATAATGATCTATAGAGATAGATCTAAGAGGATGCTAGGCTTGTCCCAATCTAGGTACACTGAAAAGATTCAGTATGGATGGGAGTAAAAGAGATTACTTACCCATGAGTCAAGGCATACATCTCTCTAAGAAGATGTCTCTTAATACACCCGAAGGAAGAAGTAGAATGAGTTCTATTCCTTATGCTTCGGCTATAGGATCAATAATGTATGCCATGTTATGTATCAGGCCTGATGTTGCTTATGTTTTAAGCATAGTCAGTAGATTTCAAGCTGATCCAAAAGAGAATTATTGGAAAGCTGTGAAAAATATTCTAAAGTACTTGAAAAGGATTAAGGATATTTTTTTGGTATATGGTGGATCTGATCTCAAACTAGAAGGATATTCTAACTCTAGTTTTCAATCAAACCTAGATGATAGCAAATCTATTTCAAGGTATGTCTTTACTCTGAATGGTGGAGCAGTGAGTTGGAAGAATACCAAGCAGCCAACTATAGCTGACTCAACCACTGAGGCAGAATACATAACTGCAAGTGAAGTCACCAAGGAAGCTATCTGGATGAAGAAGTTCATCACTGAATTGGGTATTATTCCTAAAATTGAAAACCCAGTACCACTTTACTATGCTAATACTGGAGTAGTTGCTCAAGGAATAAAATCTCATTATAAATCCAAGCATATTCTGAGATGCTTGTATCTCGTTCATGAAATAATCGAGAGACAAGATGTTGTTATTAAACAAAAAGATATAAAGAACAACATAGTAGACCCGTTCACTAAGGCTCTACCATAGTAGCAGTTCGATCGCCACCTTATGAAGGGAAAATCCTGATTTTTCGGATCAGGTTCGTTCGGATCTGATTGGATCAAGAGAGATATTTTAAATTTTTTTTTTTGAATCTAGATTAGATCTGAGATATTTCAAATCTAATTTTATAGATCTAATAAATAAAAATAAATTAATTAAATCTAATTTAATTTGTACCTTGATGTTGGGTAATCAGATTATCCTTTGATGATCCTGCTAATTGCCAGAGATTCTAAATCTAGCCATGCAAGCGCCTGACCTCTATCGGTATCTACTCAAGCTGGATCTAGAGATCTTCTCCTTCTTTATCATCTTGTCTAATATCAGATCTAGATCTAATTTGAAGGATCTTCAAAATTTCTTTTGAAGATCTGGAATCATCTCTTGCAGTAGTGCTGCCTTCTTCCATTCTCGTCACCTTTCTCTTGCCTGGATCGCCCCAAACTGGAGCCCAAATCTCCTTGAGTGTGGAGAGGAGAGAGAGGACTAGAATATGGCATGGAAGAGAAAGAGGGGCAGCCTTGGGGCATGGGCTAAGGAAAAACTTCTATAAAGCTTGGCGCAGATAGGGTTTATATAGACCCTACTGCGCCATGCAGTGCCACATCATCCCAGCCAATCACGTTGCTTCATGCAATCAGATATAAATTTGATTCATGGGATGACATCATCTAATCCAATCAGATGAGAGCCCCTTCAAATCATCCTTAGGTGGTGCCAGGATTGGTCAAAGCTGAGTCTTAGGCGCCTACCTAAGTTGATTCCAAGAAGCAACCTGGAGTCCCATCTGTATAGGACTCCAGGCATCCCTATACATGAGCGCATGCCTCCCTACGCGTGCACCCCCTCCTTTTCAATTTTTAGCAAGAGGACAAGCCCCTATCTTCTCTCCTATGGGTGCATGACACATGGGCAGATGTCTAAGTGTCAAAGGTCAACGTTTGACCAAAGTCAAAAAACAACAATTAGCAGGTGATGAAAAATGGTAGGTGTTGTCTCAAATTTATCTTATAAACTAAGACAATCCTTTTCTAACCTAGACAAGCTCCAGTTAAATCAAGTAAAGATACCTGAGTAAGCACAAACATATTTGGCTCAGTCGAGATAACTTTTAATGATAGTAGAAGAAGAACGTTAGGCTCAATCGTATGCTAGCATGATTTTCTTAAACCTAATTGAATCTTTTTCAAATCAATTGAACTGGATTAGTCCAATTGATGATATCTAGATTCAAACCCTTATTTGTATGATCCAGTTAGGTTTAGTTTTGTATGGTAATGGGATATGTCATGATCTCTATTATTGACATCATCGAAACACCTTCCGATGGATCAGAACTTTTTCTAATTCATACAACTAGAATGATCAATCATCCAAATCATTCTAATTGCTCATAAAATCCACCAATGACACCTAGTAGTATATGGTGGCAACCCATAAGAACTGAAAATAAACCTTTTGGTGTAGCTACCTGTGTGATTAAGTTCTTCTATCCTGAGCCCCAATCAAATTAGGGTTAAGGTGAACTCATCAAACCCTAATTTCCATCACATGATTTAATCATTCGATTCAAGTCCGATGTGAAAACCTCAATAGAAACTCTTTCTATTATTTCACTCTGCCATGGCCATGGGCTTAAGGACTTGATTCTCATGATCATCATAGGGCTGCTCCTCATCCACCGAGGTAGATAGATTTCCTCTTGGTGCAATCCAATTCCTACAATGAACATGCTATAGCCAATATACACCTCAGGGTTTCAAATGGCTAGGAGATCGAGTCATGGTGTAGTCAAACTATAACACCCTCAAGGTAAATTGTCGATGCACCTCAGATCGAAGAATCAGATACACCACTGCAGTTTCGAGCCAGTCATCGATGAGAAGGTAGACTTCCTTATGACTGCTCGAGGTGGTCACGCTCAGTGCCCTCATTCTCTAATGAGTATCTGTACCCTCGCTTTAGTGTCTCTACACCATAGACTCAAGACTCATCTACTATAAAGAAGTGATTGTACACCAACCTTTTGGATCAATCACCATCCTCATGATGATCCTACGGTCGGAAGCATTTTATGAGTTAATAATGAAAATTCTTATCTTAAATTTTCAACACTTGAAAATAAGAATTATCATTACCATTAACTCAAGGGATGTATCATGAACACTAAATACATATTTATGATAGAAAGTAACCCATTTTATTATTTATAGTCAAAATTATAATTTTGCCCCTAGAAGTGTATTATAAGTGTTAGCCAATTCTGACTTCTAGGGCACACATATCTGATAAAATTTTACTTGACCTAAATCCAATTGGCTACAAATCTAAGTTCTATCTTCTCAAAGTGGGCTTCGATCTTCTACTAGCCCAACGACTTTGTAAGTGGGTCTGCCGCATTATCTGCAGAGTCGACTCTCTTACCTTGATGTAACCCTTCTCGAGGTAATCACGAATGAGATGGTATCGCCGCTCAATGTGCTTGGATTTCTGGTAAGACCTCGGCTCCTTAGCAAGGGCTATGGTGCCATTGTTGTCATAGTATAGAGGAATGGCATCTGATGGCATCACTCCAATCTCTGCGGCAAACTTCTTATACCAGAATGCTTCCTTCGCAGCTTCTAACATAGTAATATATTCTGCTTCCATGGTGGAATCTACTATCATAGTCTGCTTGAAATTTTTTCAACTGACAACTCCACCATTACACATAAATAGACTCTCAGATGTCGACTTTCAATCATCTACATCGAACATAAAATCCGAGTCTGTATATCCCTAGATTTGGAGTTCTCCATTACCAAAGACCAACAACACATCCTTAGTTCTTCTCAAATTCTTAAGGATATATTTCATAGAAGTTCAGTGTTCTTCACTTGAATTCGACTGATATCTACTCGTGACACTCACAGCATGGGCTATATCAGATCGTGTACATAACATGGCATACATGAGGCTTCCTATTGCTGAACCACAAGGGATCTTGCTCATGCGTTCTATTTCCTCAAGTGTGCTAGGGCACATCTTCTTAGAAAGATGAATGCCATGTCTGAAGGATACCAAACCCCTCTTAGAGTTTTCTATGCTAGACCTCTTTAGCACTTTCTCTATATACATCTTCTGTGAAAGTCTTAGTATCCTATTCGGTCTATCTCTATGGACCTTAATTCCTAGAATAAAGGATGCTTCTCCTAGATCTTTTATGGAGAATTCTTTAAATAACCATATTTTAACTATGGTCAACATGGGAATATCATTTTCAATAAGAAGGATATCATCCACATACAATACGAGGAAGACAACAGCGCTCCTACTGACCTTTTTGAAGATATATGGTTCCTCCTCATTCTTGATGAAACCAAACAATTTGATCACATCATTGAAACGAGTATTCCAGCTTCGAGATGCTTGCTTAAGTTCATATATGGATCTTTGCAGCTTGCATACCTTGTGATCAGTATCACTGGATGTGAAACCTAGTGGCTATTCCATATAGATATCTTCCTCAAGATATCCATTTAAGAATGCCATTTTCACATTCATTTGCCATATTTCATAATCGAAATAAGCTGCAATAGCAAGCAATGTGCAGATGAATTTTAGCATAGCTACTAGTGAAAAAGTATCCGGATAGTCAATGCCTTCGTGTTGACTATAACCTTTTGCTACTAATCTAGCTTTGAATGTCTCCATATTCTCATCTGCACCAATCTTTCTCTTGTAGATCCATTTACACCCAATAGGTACTATACATTCTGGTGGATCTACTAAGGTTCAGACTTGGTTTGATTGCATCGAGTCAATTTCTGACTCTATTGCCTCTAACCATTTCTCGGAGTTGATATCCGATATCACCTCATTATAGATTTTGGGATTATCACCATGAACCCCATTACCTACGAGGAATATTTTCTCTATTTTCTCTGAAATGGTACCTAAGTACCTCTTAGGGGGATGGGAAATCCTTTTCGATCTACAAGGTGGAGGAGGTAGTGATTGCATTGGCTCAACCTGATTTGATTTCATTTGGTCCTTATCTCGTTGCTCTTGTGAGACTTTCTCATCGAGCTTGATCTACTTTTCAATGCCACTATCTTGAGTAAACTATTTTTCAAGAAAGATGGCATGTCAACTCACAATCACATTGTGATCTTCTGAAATGTAGAAATAATATCCTAATGACTCTTTAGGATATTCTATAAATCGAGCTTTAAAGGATCTAAAGTCTAACTTGTCCACTTATTGTCTTTTGACATGAGCTAGACAACCCCAAATTCTGAGATGATTCAGACTTGGTTTTTTACCATGCCATATCTCATACGGTATGGTAGGAATGATTTTAGAAGGAACCCTATTCAGTAAGTATATTGCAGTTAATAAACAGTGTCCCTAAAGAAAATTAGGGAGGTTTGTGAAGCTCATCATGGATCGGACCATATCTAATAGAGTCTTCGATTCTTCCATCTCTAAAAACTCTGAAACCCCGTTTGAGTTGAGGTGTTCCTAGGTGGAGTCCTATTGAGAGACTATGCCATTTTCCTTTGAGATAGTCCAAAATTTTTTGACTAAGGTATTCACCTCCTCGATCTGATCGAAAAATCTTAATGAATTTTTTGGTTTGCTTTTCTACTTCATATCCAAATTTTTTGAACTTTTCAAAAGCTTCAGACTTGTGTCTCATAAGATACACATACCCATACCTAGATAGATCATCGGATAAAGGATAATGAAGTAGACAAATGTTGCCTCTAGCCTGGCACATCAAATGGGCCGCACACATCAGTATGTACTAGGGCAAGGAAGATCTGTGGCCCTCTCCCCATGTCCTAACAAAAGGAGAGTTTAGTCATTTTGCCTTGAAGACAAGATTCACAAGTTGGATATGACTTAGAAGTCAATGGAATTCTCAATAGCCCTGATTTTCTCCAATTTGTTAATCCTATCTTCTGCTATATGACCTAATCTCAGGTGCCATAGATATCTATCATTTGGACTATCCCTAGGTCGTTCATGGCATTCACGTTTTTCTCGATAGTTAAAAGTAGGATACATCAATATGTAACTGATAAAGACCATTAATAAGGAAACCATTTGCAATTTTATTTCTTTCATAAAGAATGTTACAATGGTCCTTAAAGAAAGGTAATCACATAAGCCTTCTTGTGCTAAGCATGAAACAGAAATCAAATTCCTGCTAGCTGCAGGCACATAATAACAGTCTTTTAAAACTAAGTCTAAACCAGATGGATAATCGAAGAGGGTATATTCCCACGGCTACTGCAGCAACTCTTGCTCCATTACCGATGCGTAGGATCATGTCTCCATCCCTCAGCCTCCTGCTATCCTCAAGACCCTGCATAGAAGTGCACAGATGAGCACTAGAACCAGAGTCAAGCACCCAACTGGATGCAGAAGAAATTATAAGGTTAGACTCAATAACGAGCATACCTCCAGAAGGACCTTCCTTCTTGTTCTTCAGGGTGGCCAGGTAAGTAGGGCAGTTCCATTTTCCAATGGCCGTCATTGCTGTTGCAATGGAAACACTTTTCTTTATCAGCGGCCTTCTTCTTCAGCTCTGCCTTTTTCTTTTTTCCTCCTTCCACCTTTTGCTTTTTCACAGACTTCTTTTTCTTTCCATAAGACTTTCTTTTGGAAGAAGTCCATTCCATAGCAAGAACTGAGCCTTTAGAACCTTTCATAGAAAGCTCAGCGGTAACCAACAGCATATTCATTAATTCGGCCAAGGAATTTTGAAGTTTATGCATGTGGTAATTCATGATGAATTGCCCATATGCATCAGTCAAGGATTGCAGAATAATATCGTTCTGTAGATCCAAGTCCAACTTCACACCGAGCTTCTCAAGCTCTTCCATGTCCTTGATCATTCATCAGACAGTGATCTTGGGACTGACTGCCCATCACGCATCTTAGCCTTAAAAAGTCATTTTGTGACTTGATACTTGGCTGCGCGACTCTGTTCACCAAACATCTCCTGTAGGTGAGCCAACATTTGGCGAGCAGTCCCGATATCTTCATGTTGGCGCTGGAGCTCATCAGACATCGAGCCCAACATGTAATATCTGGCCTTATTATCTTCGTCAATCCATTTTTCCAGAGATGCTCTCTGTTCAGTGGATGGACGGAGCTGGTAAGGTGGGAGGGTCCTGGATCCAAATACATGGGTTAACTTCTCAAAATCCAAAATAATTTTGTAGTTCCTGAGCCAATCTTTATAATTGGGTCCAGTCAGTCTATGTGTGTCCAGGATACGTGCCAAGTGGGATTGGACGCAGACATTTTTCTATAGAGAGTCAAAGATTCTAGTTAGATACTAGATATTTAACTAAGACTTGACCAATTTATTTAGGAATTTTATTTTTAAACAAATTAGCTCCCACTATTTTTCTTGGATCCCTACACTCCCTCTGTAGAGATGCGAAAATCTCCACGATTAATGATTTCTAGTGGGTGGTGCGGTCTCACCAACTGACTCATCACCTCACCTAACAGTTATTGGTGATGGGTTAGCCAATGAGTGAACAACTCTTGTTCAATGATTCTCTAATCATGGTGCACCCAAACTTGGTCTCTAATTCATGAATCTCACCGTATATCCTAGAATATTGATCCACTCCTTAGTTAAGTCAGACCCACCATTTGCATAGACTGGGTTCCTAATTGAGTCTCTCACCGTATCCAGAAATATTGAGCCCAACTCATCCTCCAGCCCATAGCATCCAATGCCTAATAGACATGGTTGCATCTTCCCGGTGCAACTGAGCCACTGTATCCAGCCGAGAACAATCAACCCCGGGAAGGGCCCGCACATCTACAATGGTGGAAGACCTCAGACTTAATCTTTTCTTAGGAAAGAATTGATTTAGGTCTCATTAAACTAGACTTGTCATAGTCATAACAATTATGACTAACCTAGTGGCATGGGTTAGCTCGGATTATTGACCACCTCAGATCAGAACTGTGTCAACAGATATGGCCAGGTAAGTGAGATCGGTGGAAGGAATATGCCATTAACTCGTATACAAGAATGCATTCAAGTCGAGTAGCTTCCAATTAAAAACCAGTCGGTCGTATCTGCCAAACTTACCTTAGACACCAAATTATTGAGCCAGAACCAATTGGGGTTAGCCTACAATCCAGACTCTAACCTCTGAGCCTAATTAGGTCTTGCTTGATCAATCACTCACGTGACTCGATCTTGACCCAGACTTAATCCTATTAGGCTGGTCAATTTAAGCATTGTTGATCCCATCTAACCAACTCTTGATTCGGTTTGATCAACCGCTTAGACCTAATTGAGCTACCCAAGCCCGAACCCAGTATTATGAATATGTCTTAGATCTGAAATTCTCAATTTTAGACCTAATTAATATTTCATAAATCTTAATTCTTAATTAAGTAGGGTTCATAAACAAAAATATGCACAATAAATCCTAGGATTTCAGGATCTAGGGTTTTGCAGAAAGTAAGTTTTGGATTTTCTGATTAAGGACGAACACGCAGCACCCCTACACATCATAAGAACACCCCATCGAATGGGAAGAGAGGGCCTTTAAACCCTTCTTCGTTCTTATGACCGGACGGCCAAGAGGAATGCCTTAATCAGGAAACATATCAATACTACAAAACTAGTTTATAGATCTATATCATATATCTCATATATAAAAATTAGATCTAATTATCATGGCATATTTTGCATACATCTCATGTATCAAATCATGCATGTTTTCAGATCTAAATTATCTCATAATTAATCTAAAAAATTAGATTTAAATTGATCTAATCAAAATAAATTCTAATCTAGACAATTATGTAGAACTATTCTACAACTAGTCTAGACATGCATCAATCATATCTCATATGATATTCAAAAATTAAATAATTTTTATTTGCTATTTTTTAGATGTTATTATAATACTTATAATATCAAAAAATAGTAAATAAATAGATCTAAAATATGATTTAATCAGATTAAATCAAGAACATGCAAGACTATTCTATAGAACTATTCTATTTTAGAACTAGTCATGCATATCTTCTAATCTTAGATCCAAATCATTTAATTTTAATTTTTTCTGATTTTAGATCTGATCACATCTCATGTGACATCTAAAATCACTTTATTTTTTAATTAAAATAAATTTAAAATTAGATCTAAATAATTTTTAGAACCTAATGGCTCTGATACCAGTTGAAGGGAAATCCTGATTTCTTCGGACCAGGTTCGTTCAGATCTGATTCAGATCAAGAAAGATATATTTCAAAAATTTTCTTTTGATCTAATCAGATCTAAGATATTTTAGATCTAATTTATTATTAAATTAATAAATATAAAATAAATAAATTAAATCAAATTTAATTTACCTTGATTTGGGTAATCCTATTACCCTATTGATGATCCTGTGATTGCAGCGGAAGGTTCTGGATCTAGCCACGCAAAGCGCCTGGCCTCTACCGGTATCCACTCAGGTTGGATCTGGAGATCCTCTTCTTCTCTATCACACTCTCCAAAAATTAGATCTGGATCTGATCTGGAGGATCTTCAAAACTCCTTTTGAAGATCTGCAGTCGTCCTTTGCAGCAGTGCAGCCTTCTTGCTTTCTCGATCGCCTTTCTTTGATCTGGATCGCACCAACCTGAAGGTCCAAAACTCCTTGGATGTGGAGAGGAGAGAAAGGACTAGAAGATGGCATGGAGGAAGAGGGAGAGAGGCAGCCTTGGGGCATGGGATCTCAAGGGAGAACTTCTATAAAGCTTGGCATTGGGCATAGGGTCTTATTTATAGACCCTACTGTGATCCAGCTTCCTCTTCTTCCCAACCAATCACAACCCTTTGTGAAATCAGATCTAAATCTGATTGGTGGGATAGACATCATCTGGATTCCCAATTAGATGAGAGCCCCCTCAAATCATTCTTAGGTGGTGCCAAAAATAGTCAAAGCTGAGTCTTAGGCGCCTACCTAAGTTGATTCCAAGAAGCAACCTGGAGTCCCATTTGTATGGGACTCCAGGCATCCCTATCCCTGGGCGCATGCCTCCCTAGGCATGCACCCCCTTCTTTCTAATTTCTAACAAGGGGACAAACCCCTATCTACTCTCTTATGGGTGTATGACACATGGGTAGACGTCTAAGTGTCAACGGTCAATATTTGACCAAAATCAAAAGACAAGAATTAGCAGGTGACGAAAAATGGCAGGTGATGTCTCAAATTTATCTCATAAATAAGACAACCTTTTCTGACTTAGACAACCTCCAGTCAGACCATAGTGAAGGCCTCTGATTGAGCACAAACATCCTTTGGCTCAGTTGAGACAACTTATTTATGATAGTAAAAGAAGAACGTTAGGTTCAATCGATAGTGCTAGCACGATTTTCTTGAACCTAATTGAATCTCATTCAGATCAATTGAACTAGATCAGTTCAATTGATGATCACCTAGATTCAAACCCTTGTTTGTGTGACCCAGTTAGGTTCAGTTCTGTATGGTAATGGGATATGTCATGATCTCTATCATTGACATCATCGAAACTCCTTTTCGATGGATCAGAACTTCTTCTGATTCGAACAGCTAGAATGATCGATCATCTAAATCATTCTAATTGCTCCCAAAATCCACCAGTGACACCTAGCAGTATATGGTGGCAACCCATCAGAGCTGAAAATGCGAACCTCTTGGTGCAGCTACCTGTGTGATTAAGTTCTTCTATCTTGAGCCCCGATCAGATTAGGGTTAAGGTGAACTCGTCAAACCCTAGTTTCTGTCATATGATGTAATCATTCGATTCAAGTCTGAATGTGAAAATCTAAATAGAAACTCTTTCTATTATTTCACTCTACCATGGCCATGGGCTTCTGGACTTGATTCTCATGATCATCATAGGGACTGCTCCTCTACCACCGAGGTAGATAGATTTCCATCTTGATGCAATCCAGTTCCTACAATGAACATGCTATAGCCAACATACACCTCAAGATTTTGATATGGCTAGGAGATCGAGTAATGGTGTAGTCAAACTATAACACCCTCAAGGTGAACTATCGATGCACCTCAGGTCAAAGAACCAGACACACTACTGCAGCTTCAAGCCAGTCATCGACGAGAAGGTAGACTTCCTTATGGCTGCTCGAGGTGGTCACGCTCAGTGCCCTCATTCTCTAACGAGTACTTATACCCTCATTTTGGTGTTCCTATATCATAGACTTAAGACTCATCTACTATAAAGAATTGATTGTACACTAACCTTCCTGATCAATCACCATCCTTATGATGATCCTACGGTCTGGAGCATTTTATGAGTTAATAATAAAAATTCTTGTCTTAAATTTTTAACTCTTGAAAATAAGAATTATCATTACTATTAATTCAAGGGATGTATCACAGACACTAAATATACATTTGTGATAGAAAATAATTCATTTTATTATTTATAGTCAAAATTATAATTTTGCCCCTAGAAGTGTATTACAAGTGTCAGCCAATTCTGGCTTCTAGGGAACACATATCTAACACCTTGATTGTATAAAATTAAAATATAAGGGTGATTGGATTTAGTGCAAGTGAAAGATTGAAAGGAATATGCCCTCAAGCCAATCAAAATTTATATTTTGATGGACTATTCTTTTGTCTTCCAAACTCATGTAATGATATTTTCAAGTAAATAAAGGTATTTATTTCATCATATGCTGTATCTTAATTATTTATTTAAGATTATGATGAATCTCATAAATTAGGAATATGGTTTTATGGTTATGATGAGATCATACTTGTGAGATCAAAAATCTTAAAATTCTAATCTAAAATATTTTTAGTCAATGGGACATTAAGTTGGGGATCAATATTTTCGGCAAGACTAGTACATCCTATGTATGCTTGATCAAAGAATGATTGATCTCACTATCACTTGTGTATGACACTAATACAAGAATGTGGATGCTTATTAGAGAATAAGTTCATTGAATTGATCCAACTTGAGAATATCTAATGGAGTCTTATCTACATGTCAATAGAAGGTTCTCATAGTGGGAGTTATGCATGTAATTCGTTGACCTGAGACTATTATAGAACCTTGTATGCATGAATCCGTATTTTGATTTATACACATTCTTGACTTAGTCATGTATGGGATGATCTGGATATGATGGATTGCATATAAAGATTGTGAGTAGGTCAATAAGGAATCAATCACTCCTAGTAAGAGAAGATCGCATCCTATTTGCTTCAATCGAATGATGATTCAGAAAGACTTTGATTAAAGCATGATGAAAATTAAAAATGATTTCTAATATTTTATTAATCGAATCATCATCATATGATTCGAAGAAAAATGAATATGAAAATAGATTTGACATGATTCCACATCCATAGTCATATTCCGGATGCAGGATGATTGAAGGATCCTGTTGCATGGTAACTTTCCACTAAAGGATATTTTTGATTTTTTCATCAAAATTCTATATCTTCTGAATAGACATGATACATTGCTAGACATTAATCTTTTCTTATGAGTTCAATCGAATTAAAGAGTTTAATTTAATTATTAATTAGAAAGTATTCTAATTGATCGAATCGGGTTAGCAAATTTTTGACCTAAATCGGTTTGGTCGAGTTCTAACCAAATTAGGTCAAATTGCATCTGGATCTACTGCTAGCTAGATGTGGAACCCAATGGATCACACAAAAAAGAATTGATCAAGAGTCTAATTAGATTAGATGATGTTTGCAGATTGTATATGCTAGCATATATTGCAAACCCCAGCACCTAGATTCAAATTAGATTCGTATTGGGTTCCAATTTGGGCTAATTATATCTAATTTAAGTCAAATCAGATTTGGCTAATTAGTTGGGCTGACCCTTGGCTTGCTAACCAAGAGATTGGGTATCATCTATTAGCAGCCCACGTGCCAGAGACTCTCTTTCTTTGGCATGTGGGATTTGGTCCATGTGCTAGGGACATGTGGCGCATGGATATGTTTTGATACCAAAGTCTTTCTTAGTTTTTTATGTAAATTTTGTTACATGATTTTAGATGAAGAGAGGGCATAGAAGAGTCCTTCTATTAGTTATTCTGTTCATTGGTTATTAGATTTTTAGATAACCAAAGAGTCTTTGCCGGCACCCTAGTTGTAGGCACCTCTTGGATCAAGTCAAATGCCTTTGAGCTTTGACTTTTCCATGCCATCCTTATCTCCATGCCCCATCTGAAATTGGCTCACATAATGATAACCTTTGATGGTCTTGTGATCAGATCACAACCTTTCATAGATGGCACCAAGTAGAAATGAAACGATGTGACTTTCTAGAAATAATGGAGAATTATTTTTTGAAGAGTCCTTCTGCACGAAGCAACTCTTGGACTTAATTTCTCTTGCTTCCACGTGGCATTATTTTTAGATGGGTGTGAGATCCTTGAATGGGCATGAGATGAGGATAGAGAAAGGGTGTGAGAATTTGGTGGAAGCACCCCTACATACATTATAAATTGCGGGGCGCTCCAGGAGTCCAATGCAATTTTCAGAATTCTCCCCTTCTTTCTTACATACTCTCCCTAATTGTCCAATTTCTCTCTTCCTTCCTTTGTTAAAATAAAGTCCTATTAAAGGACAAGAGGTCTGCTTAGGACAAAGGCTTAGGAAGAGTGTAAAGGAAGACAAGGAGAATAGAAAGAAAAGAAAGGGTAGGCAAGAAGGGAGACAGTAAGGCTAAGGAAAGATTCTGCCCAAATAGATTTAATTTTTATAATAGGAATTAAATTGAAGAAATCTGATTTTTATTGTGCTAGTGGCTTGATCAAGTCCTCGTGTGGATCAACGTTAGAGGGTGAATACATAGGCACCTGATGGAACCCCTAATAGACTGCTGCCGGCAATCAGGAATAAGCGATTAGAGATATGTTCCAATATCCTAATTTATGTTATAAATATATATTATATGATTTAAATTCTAATAAGATGGTCATAGATTTAGGATTTGGTTTTATGATTTCATAATTTTGCTTTGAAATCCATGCTTCCATCCTGTACACCAAATCCTATAGAGCAACATTTGGAGTTTATCATGATTGAAATGAAAATAAACATTGGAATGAATCCATAACAAAATGATTGCAACATGCTCTCCATTGTGCCCGTGTGTTAACACATTAGAATCAAGATAAAAAGCATCAAAGTATATTAGAATTAAAGTGACAGCCAAAACTATACCAAGATCAAATAATTCTGCAATAAGCAATGATTTGATCAAATAATTCTTCTTTAATTTGAGCATATAATTTGTAGATTGAAATCTGAATTAACAATGAATTTTGTTAATTTAGCAATGGATTAACAATGAATTTTGTTCATTACTAAACTATCTTTTTTGGTAGTATTAGAAATCAATCTATCTCAATTAAATCCTAGTCAAATCAAAAATTAATTAAGCCCAAGTCCTGATCAAATCAGTAATCAATTTTTCTTAATGATTAGATTATCTTATAACCTAATCGGGTCAAACCAAATCGAATCCAATTTAACTAGACTTGATCCAAAATACATTGCTCAATCAAATTGAGCTAATTAGCAATCTAATTACTAATTAATCTTCCAATATTGATAGAGTTTCAGTCTAGTAAGATTCTTGATGATAAAATCTCAGTAGACTAGGACTCTTGATCAGCAATCTTGATCGAATAGGAACTTCTTTTGTGTAACCCTATGGATTCGAACCTAAGCTCGTAGCATAAAAATAAATTTTTGTACTAATCAAAGTAACCATCTAGCATGGTGCCCAACATCCAGATAGGCCAAATGAATGCAAAGCAATATTCAGAACCTACTAAAATATGGTTACCATATAATTCACCTTTTTGACTCTCAGTGTTTAGGATGACTCAAAGTTAAACTATCAACTCTTATTTGTACATCCATAATATGTCTCAACCTAATCACTCCAGTGACTCCTCACAAGAGCTATCCTGGCCAAGATTTTGCTAAATTAAAATACAATGTAGCACATCTCTTGAAATCAGGAGTGATCAATCTCATCTTGACTCACGTATTAACTTTACAAGTACTTGACTGTGCCAAAAAATCTTTTATCTTTGAATTAAAAATTCAAATAGTTTAGTACTAAAGCATAGTGAGTTGCTTGCAAGTCACCATGGTAAACTTAGTTCGGAGAGACACTTACACTCATATTCCTTCAGAGCAAGTCTTAATAGTAGAATGCTTCGGAGTGGTTACGTTCAATAATGAAATGTATTCCTATATTTTACTTATATACCATACCAGTGTTATGCCTACGGCTGCTCGGAGCCACAACCGTAGATCCAATCTCTTGCACGAAACCTAAGTGTTAATCCAGCAAATCGAAGAAGATCTAGGAAGAAGAGAAAAAGAAAATGGCGCCCAGAGTTTTGGCATTCGAACCGAAAAAGAGAGAAAAAAGTTAGGAAGAAAAGCTCGATTATATTTCACTCTATTATAAAAGTTATAATACTTGAGTTTATATATCCTAGGATTTCTGCTATACCACATGAACTCTAATAGACCCAAATCCCAGCTAAAAAACTCTCCTAAACTAATCCAATACATGAAAGCACTCATCCAAATCCATGTACACCCATGATTTTACATGCTCTCATCTCCTAGATCTAAACCTGATCCATACATGAATTAGCCCCCATAAGACCTCTCAAACTAGGCCTTAAGACCCCTTGGATTAAATCCAATCTAAGACCAAACAAAAAACCTCGTGTAGATCTGTTTGTTGTGTCTGAGTTGGCTTGATGGAGGCTTGAGCCAACTCGACTATGTCTCATGCCATAAACTTTTGAACACTATCTTCTATCTGCTTGAGAGAGCTAGCTTGATCTCTATCCGAGCCGGCTCGATTTCAGTCCTAGCTAGCTTGACCTTTATCCAAGCCAGGTCTAACTGTGTGCCAGCCCTTTTTCTTAGCTAATACATTTTCTGGCTTTGGTTCTTTGCTTCATCTTATATTCCTAGATTTTTGAGCCTCTCAAGATCCTCACACCTAAACCTCAAGCCCGTAGAGAGCTATATGCTACCTTTATCCTAGGACTACTCCTGTCCTAGCATTAGGAGCACACTTGTCCTAGTCTCTCAGAGGCAACATCTTGACGTCTCTCATGGCCTCCTAAGGCTTAGAAGCACCACCAATTCTTACAATCTCCATCTTGGTGTGTCCAAATCTTAGCACATCTGGTAATGTCCTCCTGTACAATTCTACTATCGATGCAAGTGCTGACAACCCCTTATGCACACCTTGCCACCACCATCCTTCTTCAACTATTGAGCTCTCTTTAAGGCTTTTGGGATGATCTTCTCCACTACTGCAGACCTTGGCTTGCTTTCTTGCACCATCCTTGAAGTTGTAGACATCCTTCTGCTTGGTAGCTGCACCATTTATCTTGGATTTTCTTGAATAAGCTATACTATTTCTATACCAGCACTCGCTACACCTAATATTCCACCTGACACATTCTTCTAAGAGCCATGCCTGTCTTCCTACATAATCTGCTCCACCTGGATCTGTGCAACCTTGGCATTGCTGCTGAGATATAGCTCCTCCCTCTGCATCCCTCTGCTTTGAACTCATGTCATAATTCTCTCTGCATATGAAGCCACCTCTGCTCGGTACTCCATCTAAAACTAAAATCCTCCTGATGCTATAGAAGTTGACTCTATAACCGAGTTATCCAAGGCCAACTATCCAATGCTGTACTGCTGGGCCTGCTGCGGCACCTTAAACACCATTGCTGTCCTTCCGAATCCTCCGCACATTACAGACCCCTTCGAAGCTACTTCGGATACATCATACCCCATGGGCTCCTCTGAAACTAATAAAAGCTCATCTGACTCATTTTCCTCAGTAACTGAACTAATGAAATCCAACTTTTCTACTCTCTTGCACTTCTTCCAAAGTGGATACTTCCACTTAAAGTGCCTTACTTCACTACACTTGAAGCATTTCTTAGATCCCTTGCTACCCCTCTGCTTGTCCTTCTTCTTTTCTTTTCTAGACCTCTCTGATACCACGAGATCCTCCTAAAAGACCTCTCTTTTTATCATCTGCTCCTACTACTCATTGGACCTAAGCACTGATTCAATCTCCTCATACACCAGTGTCTCCTTACCATACAGCAATGTCGACACCAATGGATCGAAGCTCTCGAGTAGCGAACATGATGGTAATAAATTTTTGTCCTCCTTTTTAAGATCCACTGCTATGTTGAGTAAGTCCATGCTCATTTGATCAAACTACTGAATATGTCCTATAATATTCTCATCCTCCTGCATCCAAAGACTGTAAAGTTGCTTTTTTAGCATCAACTTATTGCACATATTTTTTTTCATGTATAACTGAGGTAATCTTGATCATAAACCTTTGGATGTTCTCTCCTCCAACACGCCATACAACACCTCATTTGCCAGGCAAGCTCTAATCATGGCACACGCTTTTTTCTCTAAGGACACCCATATTTTGTCAGTCATCTCCTCCGACCTATCCTCCAAGGCCGAATCCAATCTTATCTAAACTAGCAGATCCTCCACCCTTACCTTCCACATTGAGAAACTTTCTTTACTATCAAACTTCTCAAATCTTATCTTCAACCCACTACCTTCCATGATCAATCCAAATTAATAACAACATAAGAGATAGATCTAAAAATTATCTTGACTAGAGAGGGTGGATAGCAACCTTTAGATCTCTTTCTTCCTCATAAAGTTCGAAGAAAAACTAGATCTGATCCATGCTATTGATTCTCATTGAAATCTGATCTTCTTCCTCCTCTATGCTCAACCGAACTCTGATATCAATTATTGTACCTCTGGCTACTCAGAGCCATAGCCGTAGATTCAATCTCTTGCATGGAACCTAGGTGTTAATCCAGCAAATCAAAAAAGATCTAAGAAGAAGAGAGAAAGGGGATGGTGCTTAGGGTTTTAGCATTAGAACCAAAAAGAGAGAAAAAAGTTAAGGAGAAAAGCTCAAATGTATTTTACTTTATTATAAAAGTTACAATACTTGAGTTTATATACCTTAGAATTTCTATAATACCATATGAATCATAATAAATTCAAATTTCAGCTGAAAAACTCTCTTAGACTAATCCAATATATGAAAGCACTCATCCAAACCCATGTAAACCTATGATTTTATATGCTCTCGTCCCTAGATCTAAATCCAATCTATACATAAATTAACCCCCTTAAGACCTCTCAAACTAGGCCTTAAAACTTCTTGGATTAAATCCAATCCAAGACCAAACAGAAAACCACACGTAGATCTATCCACCACATTCGAGCTTGCTCGATGGAGGCTCGAGTTAGCTCGACTGCATCTCGTGCCATAGACTCCAAAACACTATCTTTTATTTGCCTAAGAGGGCTAGCTCGATCTCTATCCGGTTGGCTCGATCTCAATCCAAGCCAGCTCGATCAATATCTAAGCCAGCTCCACCTATATGTCAATCCCTTTTCTTGGCTGATATATCTCCTAGCTTTAGTCCTTTACTCTACCTTATATTTTTAGATTTTTGAAGCACAACTAAGCCCCTTAAGGTCCTTACACCTAAATCTCAAGCCCGTGGAGAGCTACATACCACCTCCATTCTAGAACTACTCCTATCCTAGCTCTAGGATCATATCTATCCTAGTCTTCTGGAGTCAATACCCTGACTTCTCTCCTGGCCTCCTAAGATTTGGCAGCACCACCAATTCTTACAACTAGTGCCTCCACATGATGGAAAAATTTTTAAAATTTCATGCATAGATTTCAAAAATTTTTTGAAATCTCACATAATGAAAATCTTAAATTAATCATATTAGTCTACTAATGCATGTAAAAATACCTACATCTCGGATCTTATGACATGATATAAGGCATGCAATAAATCTAAGAAAAATAACATGCATAGGTATTGATCATATCAATACTGATCTAGATCTAATCTAGTAGGATGTAGAGATCAGATCTCTATACTTGATCATAGGTCGAGAAATCCACTATTGATTATATGGATGAGAACGTTGCTAAAAGCCGCACAGGATGTCTGGCCTCTATAGGTTATCCACACGATGCTTCTACATAGATCAGAGATTTGATGATCAAAGATCTGCACAGCATGCTAGCACTTCGCAGATCCCTCCTGATGATTGATCTTAATTCTTCTTCTTCGAATCTCTTAGACTTTTTAAGGGATGAAGAACCTGAGAAGAATTTTAGGGAGATCGTCTTCCTCTCTCATCTTTTAAAGATATGTGGAAGAAAGAAGAAGAAAAGCCCTAAAGAAGAAACCCTTTCTTCTCTTCTGTCTTTTCTCTCACCAAGATACATAAAGATTGTGTCCTAAAGAAACCCCATGCCCCCTAATGATTAGTGCCCAATAACCCATGCCCAAACACATTATCCCTTGATAATTCTCCTTTAAAAATTCCACACCTTAAGCCCTTTTAAATAGGGAGAAAGGGAAGAGTTCTAGTCTAGGTCAAATACCTAGTTAAAAAATTTTTCATTGTAAGAAACTTTCGGGCACCACCAACTTTTAGGTCAACTGGAGAGATACTTGGTTTCTTGGTTTGGGATAGTGATCCCATCAAACTCGATGAGAATGATAAAGATCCGATCACCTACATGGATGCCATGCAGAGACCTAATTTTGAGAAATAGCTTGAGACCATGAAATCCAAAATGGAGTCTATGAAGGTCAATAATATGTGGATATTGGTTGACCCATTTAAAGGGATAAAATCCATTGGGTGTAAATGGATCTTCAAATGAAAGAGAAGCACAGACGGTAAGGTAGAGATCTATAAAGCCTATTTGGTTGCCAAGAGATATCGTCAATGTTATGGTATTGACTATGATAAGACATTCATTTCTATGGTAATGCTCAAATCCTTTTGAATTATGCTTACGATAGCAGCCCATCTGGACTAAGAATCTGGCAGATGGATGTGAAGATAGCTTTCCTGAGTAGAGAGCTGACTGAAGAAGTGTATATGATACAACTTGAAGGGTTCACATTCACAGACGAGTTCAAGATGTGCAAGCTTCAGAAATCCATTTATAGATTGAGTCATCTTGAAGTTGAAATATCTGTTTTCATAAGGTAATCAAAATATATGGCTTCATTAAGAATAGAGAAAAATCCTACATATATAAGTAGACAAATGGTCCGACAGTGGTATTTCTTATTTTGTACGTAGATGACATTCTCTTAATCAGGAATGACATTTCTGCACTATAGAAAATAAAAATATAGTTGTCATCTTAGTTCTCCATGAAGGACTTGGGTGAAGCATCCTACATTCTAGGGATGAAAATCTATAGGGATAGATCTAAGAGGATGCTTGGGTTATCCCAGTCCACGTACATAGAAATTATACTGAAATAGTTCAACATAGAGAATTTCAAGAAAGGCTATCTTCTGATAGGCCATAAAATTTCTCTCTCCAAGAAGGATTATCCAAAAATTCCTAAAAAGAGAGAGCGTATGAGTAGAATCTCATATGTTTCGAAAGTAGGATCTATCATGTACACCATGACATGTACAAAACTAGATATGGTATACTCACTAGGAGTAGTAAGTAGATACCAATCCGATCTAGGAGAGAACTGCTGGAAGATTGTAAAAATCATCCTTAAGTATTTGAGAAATACTAAAGACCAATGGTTGATATGGTAAGTTGAATTTAAAACTTGTAGGGTTTACAAACTCCAGCTTTCAATATGACTTTGATGACAATAAGAGCATATTAGATTATGTGTTTACCTTTAATAGTAGAGCCATCTACTAAAAGAGTTTCAAGCAGCACACTATGACAAATAATATGCAAGGTGGAGTACATCGCAGCATTTGATGCTATGAAAAAATCTATGTGGCTGAAAAAATTCATCACCAAACTTGAAGTGGCACCCTCTCTAGATGGTCCGATCCTGCTCTATTATGACAACACTAGAACCATCACTCAGGTGAAAAAACTGAAAGCACACTAGCAGACGAAACACATACTGGACTACTACCATCTTGTCCAGAGGATCATGGATCGAAGTAACGTCGACCTTCAAAAGATTGATGGAAAGAAGAACCTAATTGACCCATTCACTAAAGCCTTGATAGTAGAAGATTCGACAACCATAAGTTGAAGATGGATATTAGATACTATACTGAGTGGCTTTAGGATAAGTAGGAGTTATTGGAAAATATGCCCCAAAATCAATCATCAGCCTGTTGATGGTTATGCTATTTTTATAAATATAAATAATTTATTATAAATAAAATTTTATTTTAATATTTTTCATCATAAGTCTACATCTTCTAATAAACTTCTGTATTGTGATGAAGTTCCTAAGACTATTTTGATTTGATAAAGAGAGGATTTATCGATTAGTCCTTAAAATGTTCGTGACCAAATAATACATTATTAACTAGGATAACAATGTTTATCGAGTGTACATCATTGTGTGCCATATAGGTTAGTTGTTCTCTTAATCAAAGTACAGGTGAGATGTAGGAGACACTGATCTAACATACAAGTGAGATGTAGGAGTATATCATCACTGAACATGACCAACTTTAGAGTATTTTGCTGTTGAGAATTGCTCTGATGGGATATGAGTATAAGCGTCCCTTCGACCTGAGATTGCCATGATAACTTGCAAGCAAGTCACTATACTATGGTGCCAAATAACCTAAATTCCTAATTTAGTGATAGAAGGTTTCTAGGCATAGTCATATACTTATGAAGTCGGTGAGTAATCAAAATGGAATTGACTGCTCCAAGGGTTGGAGATAATGCATCACTATGTTTTAATTTAGCAAAACCTTGGCCAAGGTAATCCATATGATAGATTTGATAATTTGAAATATAATATGGGTGAGTTAATCAAGGTTGATAGTTAAATGCTAAGTCATCCTATGAGCATTTATGGTTAAAGGGATGAATTATACGAAAATGATATCCACATGGGTTCTAGAATATTGCTTTATACATTTGACCTATCCAGTATTAGATACCATTGCTAGATGGTCACTTCGATTGGTACAGAAATTTATTCTTATACTATAAAGTTATGTTTGAACCTATGGGTTCATACATATTAGAGCTCTTAATCTAATCAGATGGTTGTTTAATGGTTAAAAATCATTTTAGGATTAAATATTCAATACGATTGATGTTTGACCTAGTGTAAGTGTTGCAAGAGAATTAATTAGCAATCAAATTGCTAATTGGCTGAATCTGATTGAACATGAGGGCTGAGATTGAGTCTAATTGAATAAAATTTAATTAAATTTGGTTTGGAATTGATTAGATCAAGTTTAATTAGTTTATAGGATCAGCCAATTGCAAGGAAGAATAGTTCTCTATTCGATTAGGACCTGAGTGAGTCTAATTTCTAATTTGATTAAAATTTAAATTAGATTTAAATTTAATTTAATTTAATTTAATTGGATTCTTAGTTGGACTAAAATCATCTTTAATTGGGTCGCACAAGTTTTAATTAAATTTGATTTAAAATACTGCTTTGACTAGTCAAAACATGAAAGTCCTAGTTTGACTGGGACTCTCTCCCTTGTGCTACCTAGCCATTGCACGCCTCTTTCCTTAGGATTTGCATGATATATCTCACATCCAGAGAAGGCATGCACCACCCCATGTGCTCCCTATATTTCTTAGATGGTAATTGGTCTGGACCAAGTCAAAACTAGAAAGTAGTTTTGATTTAAAACTCTATTTGATAGAATTTGAAGAAACCAAAACTCTCTCTCCTTGAGGTGCCAAACAACCAAATTTTTTCCTTATTTTTTCAGTAAAAAAAGAGAAAGTTTTGAGCACCAATATCTGGTTCTCCATGCTAAAAGAAAGGGAGGCGCCCAAGAGTTGGGCACCCCAATTCTTGTCTTAATTGACATTCCTTTCTAAATGTTTGACCTTGATAAGGATTCCTCTCTATCTCTCTATTTAAAGTGGGTTTGGGCATCAAATTTTAACAAGGAATACATCTGAGAGAGAGAGTTTGGGCATGGGTTCGTTGGGCATAAGAAGGTCTTGGGTGTGGGGCTTTGTAACGATACAAATTTGTTGTGTCTTGGTGAGAAAAAAGAAAGAGAGAAGAAGGGTCTTCTCTAGAGTTTCTCTTAGATCTTCTTCCACAAACCTTTTGAGAGAAAAGTGTGGAAGATAGATCTCTCTCTCATCATCCTCTTCATCTTCTTCAATCCTTGGAAGTTCCAAGAAATCAAAGAAAGAAGATTCATGATCAACCATTGAAGAAGGATCATCAGGGTGCTAGCACATCAAGTTGATTTCTAGAGATTGGACTTCTGATCAAGATCAAGGCTTCGTGTGGACTTTTCATGGAGGACGGATGCATGTGTAGCTGGAAATGACAACCTCAGCCTCATATTAGCATGCAAAGTTCTCAACCTGCAAAAATATAAAAGGATATGATCATTTTTACTATCTAGATTAGATCTAGAAGTTGATCGGTATTGATGTGATCAATACCTTTCATCCTTATTTAATATTTAATTTTTATATTTATACTTGCATGAATCATGTCATAAGATCCTAGTTCTAAGAATTTCTTGCATATTTTCATAGATTAATATGATTAATCTATTGCTTCCGTTGTTAATTTTGAAAAAAGTTTCAAAATAGATGCATGCAAATCCTAGAATATCCTTCACTAGGCTCTCTAGTTATCTTTAGTCAAACCAAATTTTAAGTCCAATTAAATTAGGATTGGAGTAACATAATTAAGGATGATCCTAGTCCAACTAGGAGCCCATTTAAATCTAATTAAATCATATTTAATTCTAATTTAAATCCTCAATCATTTAGGAATTAGGTGCACACAAGTCCTAATTGAATAGGAAATTGATCTTTCTTGCAATTGGCTTATCCCATAAACTAATTAATCTTGACATAATCAAGTCCAAACCAAACTAAATTGAATATCATTCAATTAGACTTGATCTCAACCCTAATGCTCAATCAAATTGAGTTAATTAACAATCCAATTGCTAATTAATCCTCCTGCAATACTTGGACTAGATCAAACATCAATCATATTGACTATTTGACTTTAGAACGATTCATAATCATTGTTCAAACATCTGATCAGATAGAAACCTCTAATGTATGTAACCCCATAGATTCAAACCTAAGCTGGTAACCTAGGAATAAATTTTTACATGAATTGAAATAACCATCTAGCAATGGTACCCGATATCTGGATAGGTCGAATGTATGTATAACAACATTCTAGAATCCATTCGAATATGGTTATCATATAAGTTATCTCTTTGACCTTTATGTTTAGGATGACTAAGAGTTAAATTATCAATCTTGAAAAAATGCATCTATAATGTGTCTCAACACAATAAGTTCTGTGACTCCTCATAAGGACTATCCTGGCTAAGATTTTGCTAAATTGAAACATAATTCAATATAGCTCCTAAAATTAAAAATGGTCAATCCCATCTTGACTCACTCACCAACTTCACGAGTACTTGACTGAGCCTACAAATCTTCCATCATTAAATTAAAAATTTAGGTAATTCGACCCCAAAGTATGGGACTTGTTTGCAAGTCACCGTGATGATCTCAAGTCGGAAGGATACTTATATCCATATCTCTTTGGAGCAAATCTTGATAGCAGAATGCTCCAGAATTAGTTATGTTCAGTGATGATGTACCCTTACATCTTATCCATATTCCATACCAATATCTCCACACTCCTTGGTTAAGTAGTCCTAAGAACTTTATTATAATATAGGAGTTCATAAAAGAAAGATGTACATTTATGATGAAAAAGCCATAGTAAATTTTTTATTCATAATAAATCATATATAATTACAAGATTAGCTCAACCATCAATAGACTGACAATTGGCTTTGAGATACATTTTCTAACAACTCCTACTTATTCTAAAGCCACTCAATACAGTATCTTATATCCATCATTGACTTGTGGTAATCTAACTCTTTTACCATAAGGGCTCTAATAAATGGGTCGATCAGGTTCTTCTTTCTGTCGATCTTCTGAAGATCAACATCAACTCAATCTATGATCTTTCAGATAAAGTGGTAGCGATGTAGAATATGTTTCATCCACTGATGTGCTTTTGGTTCCTTCACCTGAATAATGGCTCCAGTACTTGAAAGGAATATGCCCTTAAGCCAATAAAAATTTGTATCTTGATGGGCTATTTTTTTATCTTCCAAACTCATGTAATGATATTTTTAAATAAATAAAGATATTTTATTTCATCATATGCTGCATCTTAATTATTTATTTAAGATTATGATGAATTTCATAAATTAGGACTATGATTTTAGGATTATGATGAGATCATACTTGTGAGACATAAAATTTTAAAATCCTAATCTAAAATATTTCTGATTGATGAAACATTAAGTTGGGGATCAATATTTTCAAAAAGACTAGCACATCCTATGTATGCATGATGTAAGGATGATTGACCTCACTATCACTTTTGTACGACACTAATACAAGGATGTGAATGCTCATTAGAAAATAAGCTCAATGAATTGATCCAATTCGAGAATATCTAATAGAGTCTTATCTACATGTCAATAGATGGTTCTCATAGTGAAAGTTATACATGTACTCTTTTGATCTAAGACTACCATAGAACCTTGTATTCATGAATCCGTATTTTGGTTCATACTCATTCATGACTCAGTCATGCACGGGATGATCTAGATATGGTGGATTATATATGGAGGTTATGAGTAGGTCAACAGGGAATCAATCACTCCTAGTAAGAGGAGATTGCATTCTACTTGCTTCAATCGAATGATGGTTCAGGAAGACTTTGATCAGAGCATGATGAAAATTAAAAATAATTTCTAATATTTTATTAATTGAATCATCATCATATGATTAGAAGCAAAATAAATATGAAAATGGTTTTTACATGATTCCATATCCATGGTCATATTTAGGATGCAGGATGATTGAAGGATCCTATTGTACGGTAACTTTCCATTGAAGGATATTTTTAATTTTTCTATCAAAATTTTATATCTTCTAGGTAGATGTGATATATTGCTAGATATCATTCTTGTCTTGTGGGTTCAATCAAATTAAAGAGTTTAATTTGATTATTAATTAGAAAGAGTTCTAATTGATCAAATTGGATTAGCAAGTTTTGATCTAAATTGGTTTGGTTAAGTTCTAACCAAATTAGGTCAAATTGCATCTGAATCCACTACTAGCTAGATGTGAAACCCAATGGGTCACACACAAAGAGAATTGATCAAGGGTCTAATTGGATTAGATCATGTTTGTAGGTTGAATATGCTAGCACATATTACAAACCCTAGCATCTAGATTCGAATCAAATTCAAATCAGGTTCCAATTTGGGCTAATTAAATCCAATTTGAGTCAAATCAAATTTAGCTAATTAAATGGGTTGACCCTTGGCTTGCTAACCAAGGGATTGGGTGTCATAAATAAGCCACCCATGTGCTAGAGACTCTCTTTCTTTGGCACATGGGAATTGGTCCTTGCGCTGGGGACATGTGGCGCATGGATATGTTTTGACGCCAAAGTCTTCCTTAGTTTTTCATGTAAATTTTGTTACTTGATTTTAGATGAAGAGAGGGTGCAAAAAAGTCCTTCTGCTAGTTATTCTCTTCATTGGTTATCAGGCTTTTGGATAATCAAAGAGTCCTTGCCGCCTCCTTGCTTGTAGGCGCCTCTTGGACCAAGTCAAAGGCCCTTTGGCCTTTTGATTTTTCCATGCCTTATCTCCCCGCCCACCTATTGTTTGGTGCACCTTTTGAAGGCCATTAGATGGCCTCTAAGTCTGATCTCATCTCTTAATTTATGATGCCACATATTGAAGTCTTGCAACTCTTCGAAAGAAACTTACGTAGAAATTTTATGAAGAGTCCTTCTGCTTTAAGGAACCTCTTCGTATTAATTCTATGTATTCCGCATGGCAATTGCTTCTGAACGGGCATGAGATAGGCTGATGGGTGCGAGATTTTAAATGGAAATAGGCATGAGAAAATTGAGGAGGCACCCCTACATATATTATAAATGGGGGCGCACTCTATAGTGTCAAAGGGATTTTGAGAACTCTTCTTTCTTTCTTACCACTCTTCATAATTGTCCAATTTCTTTCTTCCTTTCCTTGTAAAGACAAGTCCTAATTAAGGACAAAAGGTCTGCTTTAGGATAAGGGCTTAGGAAGATTCACTACTATAAAAAAGGGCTACGGCAGTGGTTACGAGCGATTCGTAACCGCTGTCGTAGTCCAAAAAACTGCTGCCATAGGCTATGGCAGCGATTTTCTGACCATTGCTTCTACGACCGTCACCATAGCTCTATGGCAGTGGTTGTTTGAATCGCTATCATAGATAGCCTATTGCAGCGATTTTTAAACCACTGTAATAGATCGACCTATAGCAGCGGTTATGTAACCCCTGCCATAGGCTATCAATAGCAGCGGTTACATAACCACTGCCATAGAGAATCTATAGCAACAATTTCTTAATTGCTTCCATAGATCTAATGCAGCGGTTGGCACTATTTACACCAGAGACCTATGGTAGCGGTTGGCACGAATATGACAGCGGTTATAAAATCACTACCGTAGATCTTGAATAATTAAAAAAAAATAAAATTTTATTTTTTATATATTTTATCTAATAAATATAGATATATAATATAAAAAATATAAAAAATATAAAAATTATTCTAAAATGCTAAAATTTTATTATTGAATAAAATTTATTATAATATTTTTTAAAAAAATAAAATACATCAAAAGTCTCCTAAATCTACATCATCGTTGTCATCACCGAGAGCTAGAGCCGGAGTTGGAGCTGGAGCCGGAGCCGAAGCTGGAGCTGAAAATAGTGCTGGAGCTGAAGTCGAAGCTAAAATATGGGCCAATATATCTTCGAAGCTTGTGACTCCAAAATTTGTGCTTAGCATCGATATCATGTCTCTCATGATGCCCTCCAGATGAGATGCATGCTGCTCAGCCCGATCTACCCACATCACAGCATGATCTGTCAATGCCAATACCTCCTCAAGCTCCTTCCGACTGATGACACTGAAAGTCTATGAGGAGATGCTTGCCTCAGACTAGTAGCTCATTGACGTGTGTCCGAGCCTACATCAGATCCTCCTAGAGTGCTCAGGCCCCAAGACCTGAGATAGATAGTCATGCAGCCCAGAGGTATCCGGGCCCTCATGAGCGAGCGCATCTAACTGATCCTGTAATTATAAATTGAAATAAAATTTTATAAGAAATACTATAATACTAATCATATATACTGATATATTTAATACTTACAAAAATACGCTCGATCGTGGTGTTCATTGGCTTGCCCGTCTTGTCCGTGTGGCTGAATCTGAAGATCTCGCTATGGCTGGGTATCACTCCATCTCTCATCAGCTATAACAAAAAATAAATTTATTAGAAAGATGATAAAATATATGAATTTAATTTATCTAGTAAGATTTAGAATTAATTACCTCTCTATGCACATGACTAGCCATAGACTCGCGGCCTAGAGTGTGCGTATACTCCTGGGCTGCACGGTTCTTTCGGTTCTGACAAAAGATAACCTAACAAGTATTCAAATAAATAATAAATATTTAAAAAATATTTAAATAAAATTTTAAGTATATTAAAAAATTTAAAAGTTAGGAATTTTACTTCGAACTTCTGGCTCCTCCAGTGTCTAACCATCCTCTCCCACTGATTTGGAGGATAGTCTTGTATCCAGAGAACAAGCTCCTCTAGAGTGTCTTGTCGGTGCTCAAGCCATCCTCTGTGGAGCTTGACCTTGTAACCCCAGTACAACTCTCCGATCTTCCTCAGTCGGGCATCTCAAGCCCTCTTGTGATCGAAAAAGTCGTACCTCCTCTACACAAAGTTATTAAAAATTAGTTATAAAATTATTCTAATCAAACATATATAGTATAAACATATAAAATGCATAAATATAACTAAGATGCACACACTTACCCATATCTCCTTTCATACCCAGTTCCTAATGGCAACATCCATCAAATGCCAGTCTTTGGGCTCTACGAGAATGATATCCGATCGCCTCACAAGCACTCCAAAAAAGAAATGCATCTCCCACGCGGTCTCCCCTACCGACCTTCCCTCTGCATCATAATAGACCATCACCTGATGCCGATGGTTCCACATGTGTGCCATACGTGTGGGACCACAAAATATCTGGCTAGATGATACACCTGCAATGCAAATACGTTATTCAAATATATAAGTATACAAATACTATATAAAAAATAAAATTATGCTAATATAATAAAAATGTACACTCAGATACCTGCATAGTAGCATGTGTCTCAAATATGGGCGATGGTAGAGGCTCAGTTGCTGGTGGAGTAGATGTCGTCGGTGGAGTAGATGCCACCGATGGAGTAGATGCCGATGGTGGAGGTCCCTGAGCAGTCGATGTCGAGGTGGACGGAGCATGCTCCGACTGCTCCTCAGATGTTGAGCTATGCGTAATCCACCGATGGATAGGGATGAAAGCTAGATGGCATTTCAGTGCCATCATGACCTGCAACGTTAATGAACATTAATCAATATAACATGTTGAACAATAATATTAGTATAGCATCAATAATTAGTCTTTAATATGTACACTAATCAATTGATGGGTCTATCGTTATGTAATGCAATAAACAAAAGCAACAAGATATAAATATTTAGAAAATATTATGCAATAAATTCTATAACATGAATTACATTCATAAATAATTAAGGATGAGCAACAGTCGTAGATCCAATCTCTTGCGCGAACCTTGGTATTAATCCAAAAATCTGAAAGAAGAACAAAGTAGATGATGGTGGCACCTTAGAGTTTAAAGTTGGAACCTTAGAGAGACATATCAAATTCTATTCACTCAGAAACTGAGTCAGCTCCATACCTAAGACAACTGGCTTCATGCCTGAGACATCCGATTTGGGTCCTCCCCCAATCAGCTCGATTATGGCTCGAGCCAGCTCAGCTGCATATTTGAGTGAGCTCGGCTGTGTGCCATCACCTCGATCACTCCCTCTCTCCCTCTCTCGGTCTCTTTCGCTGGCGATGGCGGCGTGGCCAAACCTCTCCCTTCCAACTTTTTCATCTCTCAATCTTTCTCTCTCCCTCTCTCGATCTCCCTCATCGGCAAGGCTGGACCCCATCCCTCCCTCTCTCACTCTCTCGATCTCCCTTGCTGGCAAGGTTGGATCCCATCCCTCCCAATGATGCCAATGAGGCTGGACCCCCTCCCTCCCTCTCTCACTCTCTCAATCTTTAACTCTCACTCTCTCGATCTCCCTCATCGGTGAGGTCGAACCCCCTCCCTCCGAATGATGGTGGCGAGGCCGGACCCCCTCCCTCCCAATGATGGCAGTGAAGCCGGATACCTCCCTTCCTCTCTCCCTCTCTCGATCTCCCTCACCGACAACGACGGTGAGGCTGGACCCCCTCCCCTCCCTCCCTCCCACTCTCTGTCTCCCTTACCGATGGTCGGTGAGCGACTAGCCCTCCCTCTCTCAATCTGTCGGTCTCCTTCTCAATCTCTCCATTTCTTAGTTTTGGATCTTGAAATTGGATCCGATCTTTCGGGATCCATTAGGGTCCGAGTCTTTTACTTCAAGTACAGACCCATTGAGTATTCGAGTTTGGATATGGTACCAATAATTAAAATTGGGTCTGGATCTGAATATCCAAATTTTGATCCAAACCTAATCCATTGATAGATCTAGTCCACAATCATCGACATGACATAGCCCAAGGCTACCGCCATAGCACGGCTTGAAAACTACAGCATGTAGATAATTATAATATTTATAATAAATATTTATGACATTTATTATAAATATTTTATAAATTATTATAAATATATATAATTAATAAATAATACTATAAAATTAAAAATATATATATAACTACGACTATAGAGAGCAGGTCACACTGAAAGCTCTGAGGATCGCTAGCAATGATGCTAGAGGAGGACGACGGCACTAGAGGTAACCTACAAAATAAAAATAAGATAGTGAGATAGAAAAGAGAGAGAAAGAGGAAAGAGATAGAGCAAGAGCTATCGGAGATGGGGGGCTAAGGGGAGAGGGGCATAGTGATGAAGAGGCTCGGGAGGCACAGTGATAGGAGGGTCGACGATCAGGAGAGAGAGTGTGGGGGGTGGGAGGGCTGGGTGGCGGATGGCGGGGAGGGGCAGCCGGGATGGGGGGGCTGGGGGTAGCAAGGTGGCGGGGAGGGGCAGTCGGGGATGGGGGAAGGATGGGCGGCTAGGGGGAGGGTGGGGGTGTGGCGGGGAGGAGCAGCCGAGGATGGAGGGAAGGAGGGGTGACCATGGGGAGGGTGGGGCGACGGGGAGGGGCGGTCGGGAATGGGCGGCGGGAGGCCTAGTAGGGGGTAGCGAGGAGGGGCGGCCAGGGATGGTGGGGCCGAAGGGGGAGGGGGAAGGAGGGGCAGCATCGATCGAGGGGGAAGGAGGGGCGGCGCTGGTCGAGAGAGAAGGAGCCTCACCGGCGACGGAGAGGAGGGGAGAGAGAGAGAGAGATCAAGTGTGCATGAAAGAAAAGTAGAAAAAATTTGGAGATTTTTAATCTAACCTATGGTAGTAGTTATCGAACCGCTGTCATAGATCTATGGCAGCGATTATCTGAAATCGCTGCCATAGATCTACGGCAGCAGTTGTATAACCGCTGTTGTAGATCTATAGCAGTGGTTTTTGATAACTACTACCGTAGGTTGAAAATAATTTTTTTTATTTTTTTAAATATTATATAATTTTAAAATTTAATATCTATTTTCATCATTCATTATCTAAATAATTATCATTAGAGTATCATCATAAAAGGTCACCTCGATCCGATGGCCCTAGCTTCATCGATCAGAAAAATTTAATTTCGATGATCAAGAATGATGATGCGATGATCTGATAAATGGAGATCTTTGATGGATCCAAAAATCTATAATGATGATCTCGATGATGTTTGTAGCATACAATCAAAGTTTTACTTCAATCGGATATTGTTATCATGGTCAATTTAGTATGGAATGATTTTGACCGTTAAACTAGAAACAAGCGATCAAAGGGTTAAACAACGTTCGATTATGAAATAATTTTTTAGTTAAATAATTTTTGTTATAATTTTAATCATTTTATATGGTAATGATAGTAAAATTTAAATTATTTTTGTATAAACTATTCATGTTAAGCAGATATTGCAAAAGCATGAGCATAACAACCAGTGAAGTTTCAGAATGGTTATCGGAAGACGTATAGTTTTAGATCATTCTTCATATCACGAGTTGAATTTTATAATCACCATCATAGAAAATGATTAAAGTAGTAGCTAAGATCATTTATAAAAAAAATTATCTCATAATCGGATAACGTTTGGTCCTTTGATCACTCGTTTATCATTTAACGGTCGAAACTAACCTATACTAAATTAACCAAGATAACGATATCCAATTGAAGTGAAACTTTGATAGTACACTACAAACATCATCGAAATCATCGTTGTAGATTTTTGGATCCATCGGAGGTCTCCATCTATCAGATCATCGCATCATCGTTCGTGGTCGTCGAAATCAAATTTTTTTGATCGACGAAGTTAGGGCCATCAGATCAAGGCGACCTTTTGCAATGACACTCTAATGATAATTATTTAGATAATGAATGATAAAAATGGACATTAAATTTTAAAATTATATAATATTTAGAAATATATATATGGCAGCGGTTATAATTAACCGCTGCCATAAATCAGATTATAGCAGCGGTTCCTACTAACCGCTGCTATAGGTCTGACTTATGATAGCAGTTTCACTAACCACTACTATAGGTCCGATCTATAACAGCGGTTATAATGAACCGCTGCTATAGGTTGACCTACGGCAGCAGTTTTTTGTAACCGTTGCTATAGATCCGACCTAGGGCAGCGGTTTTCGTTAACTACTGCTATATATCGAACCTATAACAATAGTTACAAAAATCACTATCATAGATCCAATCTATAGTAGTAATTAAGAAAAACCGCTATCATAGAGCTATGGTAGTAGTTTCAAAAACTGTTGTCATAGTATGCGCTACCATAGATCATTTTTGTAGTAGTGATTGCAAAGAAAAACAAGAAAACAAAAGATAAGAAAGGGTAGGAAAGAAGAATGACAACAAAGGCTAGAAAAGGTTCTATCCAAATAATTAAAGTTCTTATCATAAGAATTTTAATTAAAATAAATAAAGGTACTAGTATCTTGATTAAGTCTCTGTATGGATTAACGTTAGAGGATGAATACATGGGCACCTCGTGGAACCCTTGATGAATTGTTACTGGTGATCAAAGGTCAAGTTGGAGTTTAGCGATCAAAGATATGCTCTAATACCTTCATTTATATTATAAATATATATTATATAATTTAAATTCTAATAAGGTGGTCCTAGATTTTGGATTTAGTTATATGATTTCATTATTTTTTTTGAAATCCATGCTTCCGCTCCGCACACCAAACCCAACGGTGGTATTAGAGCAAATTTTATTAGACTAAATCATATGTTGTTATGTTTATGATTTAATGAAAAAATTATCAACATGATATGATCATATTTAAAATTTTTAGCATCTTTTTAATATGATGTGATCATGTTTAATTATTCATAATTAGATTATGATGTATATCATTCTATAAGGTTGCCCTAGCATAGTGACAAATGTTCACTATATGATGATGGTTGTCCTAAAGTGATGATACATGCTGATATGATTGATATGTTTAATTCATATATGTTATATGAATTAGAATATGCATAGAGACTAATCAAAGCCCTCTATAAAATTATATTAAGTTATAGTGCAATCAACCGATAGTAGAACCAATTTGGATGTACAATTGATCAATTGGTGTCTAGAAAAATAGTTCATGATTGGTAAAGAGAACGTAGTTTTTAATTGACTCTGTTCTCTGACCTAGCCAATTCATTGGTGTCTAGAAAAAGCAACAAGGGGATCCCCACCTCTCTCCCACTTTCTTGGCCAATTTGATTGATTTAATTCTAGATTGGATGCTTAAATATTGCTGTTGAAATTTAGATCCGATACGCAATCGAGCCGGCTCGGATACACTGTCTAGCCGACTCGAGGTGAGATCGAGCCAGCTCTCTCAGGTGGATAGAAAGCGATGCTCAGACCAGACACTGTCGAGCCACCTCGACTATGGATCGAGCCAGCTCGACGGATGGATTCTTTTAATTCACTACATTAAAGGCCTTCCTTCATGCTAGTTCATTATTATGTCACAAACTATATTAGATTTGTTGTGCAACCACAAGATTGATTATGGAACAGATGTAATATTGATCTAGTGCATAATGATGCTTAAGGTATTTTGGATATGCTGCTTTGTTATGTAACCACAAGGATAGTTATATTTCATTATGACTGTATAGAAATGAAGGATCTTGCTTAACTAAAATATTATAGTTTATTATGCTAACACAAGGCTATTAATATTTTAGAGGCCAAGAATATATTGAGAATTACATGAGATGCAATTGGAAAGAATTCCTACCTTTGAACTTATAAAAAGATTTGTTGTGCAACCACATGACCTTTTTATAAGAAATTAGGATCTCAATCCCGCTAAGAAAAATAATTAGGTTTTCTCGATTATCATATTTGAGGGTTATGATATTCGATAAAATAGTGGAAGACAAAATTAAATTAAAATTCTAATTTAATTATGTACGTCATCATGAGTTATTTACTTATGTAATGTTCTTGAGCCATTAGGAAAAGATGCTTCCTCACTTTCACTACGTTCAATTTTGGATTCAAATAAATTGATCGGTCCTAACAATGTAGATTGGCTGAGAAATCAAAAAATAGTACTCAATCCTTGATGCCCCTGATCTTGAGCCATTAGGAAAAGATGCTACAGAGGAAGAAAAGTCCACATACAAGATGTGGCAAAATGATTCTCTTACTATCAAGTACATCATACTTGCCTCCATGAGTAACGAGTTACCAAGGCAACATGATGGCATGGATACTCAATCCATATTGCTCAGTCTAAAAGAACTTTTTGGAGAGCAGAGTAGGACTGCTAGATATGAGATATCTAAGTAGTTATTCGATACCAGGATGGCAGAAGATTCATCCATGTAAAATCATGTTCTAACGGTAATTGACCTAATCACTCGATTAAGTCAATTAGATTTTTTCATGGATGGAAAGTTGAGTCAGGATCTAATCCTGCAATCACTTCCAAAATTATTTTCTTAGTTTGTCATGAATGATCACATGAACAAACTAAATACTTTCTTGCCTGAGCTATTAAATATGCTTAAAATAGTAGAGAACCATATCAAAAAGGATAAGGCTCCTCTTCTTCTTGTAGATGGGATCTCCAAGAAGAAGGCAGACAGAAAGGATTCTAAGAGGAGGCTGAATCCTAAAGATGGCATAAATAAGAAGAAGAAGAAAAAGAAAGCCTCCAGATAGACGATCTATTTTCACTATGGCAAAGCAGATCATTGGAAGAGGAATTACAAGGCTTAGCTTGCAACTATGAAGACTGGTGCAAATGTCGCACCAAAAGATATGTATGAGATACATACAATTTTGTCATTAAATTCTTTCAATTCAAACTCTTGGATATTAGATACTGGCTATGATTTTCATATCTAAAAATCATTATAGGGACTGTAGAAAATTAGAAGTTTGAATAAAGGTAACTTCGAGCTCTACAGTGCTGGAGGAGAGCCCATCCAAGTGGAAGCTGTAGGGACAAATATATTGAAGTTACCTTCTAAAAAGATCTTAGAGCTGACAAATTATTATTATATGCCTAAGATCATTGGAAATATTGTATCTATATCCTTGTTATTAAAATAAGATTATAGTCTTGATGTAACAAGCAATGGTTGCTCGATGAAATATTCTAATGAAATAATATGTTCTGGCATTTTTAACAATAGCTTGTTGACTCTATGTTTGGATGATAATACTTTCATGTTGATGAAAATAGAAAATGTAAGAGAGAAGACATAAATAATACTTTACTTTGGCATTATCAACTTGATCATATTAGTGAGACAAGGATTAACAAGCTATATAAAGGAAAGTTCTTTGATCCTTATGATTATGAATCATTAAAAACTTGTGAATCATATCTCATGAATAAAATGATCAAGACTTCATTTATTGGACATGGAGAAAGGATAAGTGAGTTATTAGGACTTGTACATATAGATGTATGTGGTCCTATGACAACTCAGGCTGGAGGTGGATACTCTTATTTTATAATGCTCATTGATGATTTATCTAGGTTTGGATATGTGTATCTTATGAAATACAATTCCAAAGCTTTTGATAAATTTAAAGAGTATCAAAGTATGGTCAAGAAACAAATTGAAAAGAGTATAAAAATTCTTTGATCTGATTGGAGAGGAGAATACTTATCCAATGAATTTATAGACTATCTTAAAGTAAAGGGCATTCTCTCTGAATGGATCCCTCCTTATATATCGTAATTAAATGGTATGGCCGAAAGAAGAAAACATACCTTGTTAGATATGGTACGGACCATGATGTGCTTCACAAAATTACCTATTTTCTTTTGGGATCATGCCCTAGAGACCGTAGTATATATCTTGAATATAGTACCTTCTAAGTCTATATCTAGCACTCTATATGAGATATGGAGAAGAAAGAAATCTAATCTTAAGTATCTTAGGATATGCGGTTGTCCAACATATGTAAAAAAAAAAATTGGATATAAGTTAGATGTTAGAGCAGATAGATGTCTATATGTAGGATATCCTAGAGATAGTATAGGATGTCTATTCTACCATCCTACTGAATAAAAGGTGTTTGTAAGTAGGAATGCCACTTTCATGGAGAAAGAATTCATTCTAGAAAGAGGCAGTGGGAGAAACATTGAACTTAATGAAGTTCAAGAAAAATAAATAGATATTTCTCAAGCAAATAAATACATAAATAAGAAAGAACCACAACACACAACTCCAATCCATACGTCTGATAGAGTGCGACATGCACCTACGAGGTACGGATTTATTATTGAGAATAATGAAGTCCAAATCATTGAGAATAATGAACGTCTAACCTATATAAAAGTTGTCATAAGTAGAGACTCAGACAAATGGCTGGCTGCCATGCAATCAGAAATGGACCCCATGTACACCAACAAAGTATGGACTTTGGTGGATGCACCAGAGGGTGTGAACCCTATTGGGTGCAAATGGTTCTATAACAAAAAAATTAGAGCAGATGGTCAAGTTGAAATCTATAAGGCTCGATTAGTGGCTAAGGGTTTTAGGCAAAAATAAGATATTGATTATGATGAAACATTTTCATTTGTTGCCATGTTCAAATCTATTTGGATTATGCTTGCAACAGCAGCATACCATGATTATCAAATATGGCAAATGGATGTGAAGACTACCTTCCTTAATGGTTTTCTTGAGGAGGAGGTCTACATATCACAGCTAGAGAGATTTGTCTCAAATGAGAGACCAAATCAGGTATGCAAGATTAAAAGATTCATTTATGGATTGAAGAAGCTTCAAGGAGTTGGAATATCCACTTTGATGTTATAGTCAAAGAGTTTGGCTTCATCAAGAATCTGGATGAACCATGTATGTATAAGAAGACTAGTGAAAGTACTATAATTTTTTTGGTTCTGTATGTAGATGACATACTCCTCATTGAGAATGATATCCTAATGCTGCAATCAAGTTATGGCTATCAAATAAGTTTTTCATGAAAGACTTGGGAGAAGCATCCTATATACTAGGTATAAAGATCTATAGAGATAGATCTAAGAGGATGCTAGGCTTGTCCCAGTCTAGGTACATTGACTTAATACTGAAAAGGTTCAGTATGGATGGGAGTAAAAGATGTCACTTACCCATGAGTCAAGGCATACATCTCTTTAAGAAGATGTCTCCTAAGATACCTGAAGAGAGAAATAGAATGAGTTCTATTTCTTATGCTTCGGCTGTAGGATAATAATGTATGCCATATTATGTACCAGGCCTGATGTTGCTTATGCTTTAGGCATAGCCAGTAGATTTCAGGTTGATCAAGGAGAGAATCATTGAAAAGCTATGAAAAATATTTTTAAGTACTTGAGAAGGACTAAGGATATTTTTCTGGTATATAATGGATCTGATCTCAAACTAGAAAGATATTCTGACTCTAGCTTTCAATCAGATCTAGATGATAGCAAATCCATTTTATGATATGTCTTTACTCTGAATGGTGGAGTAGTGAGTTGGAAGAGTCCCAAGTAGCCAACTATAGCTAACTTAACCACTAAAGATGAGTACATAGCTGCAAGTGAAGCCACCAAGGAAGCTGTCTGGATGAAGAAGTTCATCACTGAATTAGGTGTTATTCCAGAGATTGAAAATCCAATGCCACTTTATTATGATAATATTAGAGCAGTTGCTCAAACAAAGAAACCAAGGTCTCATCATAAATCCAAGCATATTCTGAGATGCTTCCACCTCGTTTGTAAAATTATCGAGAGACAAGATGTTGTCATTGAACGAGTAGACACAAAAAATAACATAGTAGACCCATTCACTAAGGCTTTACCACAGCAGCAGTTCGATTGCCACCTTGACTATATGGGATTAAAATATAAAGGCGATTGGCTTTAGTGCAAGTGGGAGATTGAAAGGAATATGCCCTCAAGTCAATCAAAATTTATATTTTGATGGGCTATTCTTTTGCCTTTCAAACTAATGTAATGATATTTTTAAATAAATAAAGGTATTTTATTTCATCGTATGCTGCATCTTAATTATTTATTTAAGATTATGATGAGTCTCATAAATTAGGGCTATGGTTTTAGGGTTATGATGAGATCATACTTGTGAGACCTAAAACCTCAAAATCCTAATCTAAAATATTCCTGATCGATGTAACATTGACTTGGAGATCAATATTTTTGGAAAAACTAGCACATCCTATGTATGCTTAATGTAAGAATGATTGATCTCACTATCACTTATGTATGATACTAATATAAGGAATTAGGTGCTCATTAGAGAATGAGTTCACTGAATTAATCCAATTCGAGAACATCTAATAAAGTCTTATCTACATGTCAATAGATGGTTCTCATAGTGGGAGTTGTGCATGTAATCCTTTGACCTGAGACTGCCATAGAACCTTATATGCATGAATCCATGTTTTGGTTCATACTCATTCATGACTTAGTCATGTATGAGATGATTTAGATATGATGGATTATATATGAAGGTTATGAGTAGGTCAACAAGGAATCGATCACTCCTAGTAAGAGGAGATTACATTCTACTTGCTTCAATCGAATGATGGTTCAGGAAGACTTTGATCATAACATGATGAAAATTAGAAATGATTTCTAATATTTCATTAATCAAATCATCATTATATGATTAGAAGCAAAATGAATATGAAAATGGTTTTGACATGATTCCATATCCATAGACATATTCAAGATGTAGGATAATTGAAGGATCTTGTTGCACGGTAACTTTCCACTAAAGGATATTTTTGGTTTTTCTATCAAAATTCTATATCTTCTAGATAGACATGATATATTACTAGACATCAATCTTATCTTGTGGGTTCAAGTGAATTAAAGAGTTTAATTTGATTGTTAATTAGAAAGAGTTCTAATTGATCAAATCAGGTTAGCAAGTTTTGATCTAAATCGGTTTCATTAAGTTCTAACCAAATTAGGTCAAATTGCATTCGGATCCACTATTGGCTAGATGTGAAACCCAATGGATCACACACAAAGAGAATTGATCAAGGTTCTAATTGGATTAGATCATGTTTGTAAGTTGGATATGCTAGCACATATTGCAAACCCTAGCACCAAGATTCGAATTGGATTCGAATCGAGTTCCAATTTGGGCTAATTAAATCCAATTTGAGTCAAATCAAATTTGGATAATTCATTGGGTTGACCCTTGGCTTGCTAACCAAGGGATTGGGTATCATAAATAAGCCACCCACATGCCAAAGACTCTCTTTCTTTGGCACGTGGGATTTGGTCCATGCACTAGGGACATGTGGTGCATGGATATGTTTTGATGCCAAAGTCTTCCTTAATTTTTCATGTAAATTTTATTATATGATTTTAGATGAAGAGAGGGCATAGAAGAGTCCTTCTGCTAGTTATTCTCTTAATTTGTTATCAGGTTTTCGGATAACCAAAGAGTCTTTGCCGCCCCCTTGCTTGTAGGTGCCTCTTGGACCAAGTCGAAGGCCCTTTGGCCTTTTGATTTTTCCAAGACTTATCTCCATGCCCACCTATTGTTTGACACACCTTTTGAAGGCCATTAGATGGCCTCTATGTTTGATCTCATCTCTTGATTTATGACACCACATATTGAAGTTTGCGACTCTTTGGAAGAAACTTACATAGAAATTTTACGAAGAATCCTTCTACGTTAAGGCATCTCTTCGAATTAATTCTATGTATTCCACATGGTGATTTCTTCTAAAGGAATGTGAGATAGATTGATAGGCATGAGATTTTAAATGGGAATAGGCATGAGAAAATTGAGGAGGCCCCCCTACGTACATTATGAATAGGGACTCACTCTGTAGTGTCAAGGAGATTTTAAGAACTCTTATTTCTTTCTTACCACTCTTCATAGTTGTCCAATTTCTTTCTTCCTTTTCTTGTTAAGACAAGTCCTAATTAAGGATAAAAGGTCTACTTTAGGACAAGGGCTTAGGAAGATTGAAAAGAAAGACAAGAAAAAGAAAAAAGATAAGAAAGGGTAGGAAAGAAGGGTGACAGCAAAGGCTAGGAAAGGTTCTGCCCAAATAATTAAAATTCTTATTGTAAGAATTTTAATTAAAATAAACAAAGGTGCTGGTGTCTTGATCAAGTTTTTGTATGGATCAATGTTGAAGGATGAACATGTGGACACCTGGTGGAACCCTAACAAACTATTACTGGTGATCAAAGGTCAAGTTGGAGTTCAGCGATCAGAGGTATGTTCCAATACCTTCATTTATGTTATAAATACATATTATATAATTTAAATTCTAATAAGGTGGTCCTAGGTTTTGGGTTTGGTTATATGGTTTCATTATTTTTTTTAAAATCCATGCTTCCACTCTACACACCAAACCCAACAGTATTGTTGCATTAGAGCAGCATTGGACAATCAAAGGAGGTTGCCACTCTAAGCTCAATGATGAATTTTCTTAACCACACAGCTTTCTTGGCAACATCAAATGTTGCAATGTACTTTGCCTCATAAATTGAGCTGACCATGGTATGCTATTTGAAATTTTTTCAGCAGACAGCTCCATCATTAAGGATAAAAATATAACCCAACACACTTTTACTATCATCATAGTCACATTGGAAACTGGAGTCTATAAACCTCATAAATTTTAAATCGACTCACCATAAATAAGCCATTGATCCTTAGTATTTTTCAAATACTTAAGAATGATTTTTAGAACCTTCCAATGGTTCTCCCTAGATCATATTGGTATCTGCTCACTACTCCTAGTGAGTATGTCACATCTGATCTTGTACATGTCATAGCATACATAATAGAACCCACTATCGAGGCATATGGTATTTTATTCATATGCTTTCTCTCTTGATGTGTTGTCGAACAATTCTTCTTCGAGAGAAAAATTTCATGGCCTATCAGAAGATAGCTCTTTTTAAAATTTTTCATGCTGAATCACTTTAGTATAGTATCTATATACATAGATTAGGACAATCCAAGCAATCTCTTAGATTTATTCTTATAAATCTTCATTCCTAGGATGTAGGATGCTTCTTCCAAGTCTTTCATGAAAAATTGAGATAATAGCCAAATTTTTGTTTCTTGTAATACAGGGATGTCATTCTCGATTAAGAGAATATCATCCACATACAATATAAAGAATACCATAATTAAGCTATTTGCTTACTTGTATATACAGGGCTCTTCTCTATTCTTAAGCCATACATTTTGATCATCTTATCAAAATACATGTTCCAACTCTAGGATACCTACATTAATCCATAAATGGATCTATGAAGCTTGTACACCTTAGACTTATCTATGAATGTGAATCCTTTAGGTTATGTTGGTGTAGAAATCTGTGAGGATGTTGGAGGAAGCTGGAGTTGGGAAGACGAGGCCACCGACTGGATTTGCTAAATAAAATTCTAATCGAAGGTGAATGGCTCCAGTAGAATCCTTCGATGCTCAAGTCAATTTTTAGCCAACTGGAATGGAGTGCTTAGAAAAATAGAGAAGCAGAATAATAGAAAGGAAAGGAGAGCTTAGAGAGAAAACATATCTGAAGGGTCTCTTATATAGGTAGAACTTATAATAAACTGATGCTGACAGCCGTAACTACCTGATAGTGGATCATTCGGAGCCACGTAGAGTTTGTTACAGAGGGTGTAGTGTCTATTATTGTAACATGCTAGTCTGTTAGAAATTAATAGTCATAGTTTGGATGGAATAGCTATAGTTAGTGAAGAGCTTCACATTACAGCAACTCAGGAGAAGTTCGGACTTCTCCAGGGTTGTCTATAAGTTGACTGATGTTTGCCGTATTGAGAGTTGAAGTTGTGTAGATGCTAAGGTCCTTTTGAAGACTGGAAGGAGTTTGCCTAGCAACTAAAAGAAGTTTGACTAGAAGGAGATCGATTGGAAGGAACTTGCTTGGTGATTAGAAGGAATGCGACTGGATGGAGATTGACTATAAGGAGATCGATTGGAAGGAGTTCAATTGGATAGAGATTGACTAGTAAGAACTTGCCTGGTGACTGGAAGGAATGAAACTGGATGGAGATCGACTGAAAGAAGATCAACTGGAAGGAGTTTGATTGAATGGAGATCGACTGGTAACTGGAAGGTTTGAACAAGTTTGTCTAGATGAAATCCAGTTGGCCATTGGAAGGAGTTCGGTCGAATGGAGTTGGTGGGTAGCTAGGACAGGCGATCATAATTAGAATATTCTGGTGAGTCTCAACTGCTTCTCTGATGTTTGGCTGTCCTCAAGGTCATCTATAACTGAACAACTATTCTGGATTAGAGGTTGATAAGAATGGTGAATTCACCAATTTAGGACTATGGCCAGGTTCTTTTGGGGAGAAGTTCAGGCCTAATTTGATGATGAAGTCCTTTTGTTAATTCTGGCTTACATATTCGAGATTCTCAATGTAAGAGTGCTAAGATCTATCACTTTTGGTAAGACATAGAAGGTCATCTAGGGGAAAGCTCTGCCAATCTGATATCCTTGATATCAAACCTGGCTATAATGGCAAGACTAGGCTTGGAGAGGATCTGGTTGAGGAGGAGTTTGATCAGCTTCTAGGTTAGCTAGGCTAGACTATCTAGTGGGCAAATATTTAGGACTTCAACTACTTAGGTGACTGCTTTCACTACTCAAGTTCATTCAAAAGGAGTTCGACTGGAACTAACTGCTTATAGTGGAGGAATTCAATTGCCTTTGCAATTTGTCACCGAACAAATTTAGACTGATTTGGTTCTGATATTCGAGCCATACCATTAGATGGGAAGTAACCACTTTTATTATTCAAGCTTGTTCAGGTGAGGTCCATAGCGCATTGCCAATTCTGGGTCTAATCCATTCGGTCAGAGAAGATTAGCCAGCAGATTGAAAGTTGGTTATTTTGGAATTAACTAGAGCAAAATTTATACTATTGGAAGTTCTATCATGGTTAATACTATCATTCGAGGTTACCCTAGGGCCAGACATCAAGCAAAACTTTGGTAGGAGCGGGTTTACCCCCAATAATAGTTTCCCTACTCTCGAGTTTGAAGCTCAAAAGAAGGAAGTAAAGAAAATGCAACTACCAAAATCCTTTTCTGGCTTCCCATGACTGGTGGATAGGAGGTTTTGGCGTTATTTGCACTGGTGTCGAAGCTTCTTCAACACGAGGTGATCTGAAAAGATAATTTTTCAAGATTCTTGTTGAAGCATTGCCCAAGGTATGGTGCAATTAAGGTTTTGTCTGCCGCCAATCCTCTATCATAATGAGTGGGACATGTGTCAGCCAAAGATCGATCGGAGAAGATCTGCCATCATAACCGCCTTGGACTCCATTGGATATTTAAATTCGCCTTCTTCCTCCAAGACTTCACTTTGCCTGAGTTCTCTTCCCTTTCCCTCTAGTTTCTACCTTCCTCCCACTCGAGAGTTTTCGCTTCTTCCACCATTTTCTCTTGTCCCAGGTGCCTTCCTATTCGATTCCACCGCACCTATCATCTCCTTGCTCTCCTTAGTCAACTTAGGTTAGTTTCACAATCCTTCTTTTGATTATTTTTGTATCTTTTGCATCTTGTCCTTTTGGTTTCTTCGAAGAGTTTTTGTGCCTTATTTTTCTTGATTTTTGAGAATTTTTCCATGTTTGGTTTGATCCATATGTCTATCGAAGAGTCCTGGTCAACAGGTTCCAAGAGTTCAGCCCATCTAATCTTGATGAATCAACCCCTAAGGACACTAAACCTATAGAAATTTCTCATCCTCCTTTCATCCCTGACACCATCCCTTGCAAACTTCAGCATGAAGATCTTTCTCTGATTAGGATCCAGTTCGGGATTCCTTTCGACTATGAACTTGAACTTTTCGATCCCTATGACCGAGCTTGTTCCCCTCCTCCGGATCGCATTTGTTTGTATACTGAAGCCCTTCATGTTGGACTTTGGCTCTCAATTCCTTTCTTCATGGTAGCTCTTTTTAGATTCTTGAATATTTTCTTTGCCTCTATGGTACCAAACTCATTTAGGTTCATCATAGGATTTCTTTTCTTGTGTGTCATGGCCGATGTCCGACCTACTATTTCTTTGTTCTACAACTTCTTTACTTTCAAACATCATCCTACTGCCAAAGATCGGTGATATGTCTTCCTCTAGTTCAGTAAGAAGGGGTTACTTAAGGATGCTCCTTCTTTCATTCATAACTGGAAAGAATTTTTTCTTTTTATTTCATACCCCTCTTTAATTAGAATTAGGACTTCCTTCCTAGAGGGATATGAGAGATTCAGTCTGCCGAGCTCCTGGGCCTGAAGGAGAAGATCGAGACTCGACCAACAAACTAAGGGACTACCGAGCTCCTTTAATTTCTAGGCTGCTAGATGATCAGACCTTATTTAACCCCAATCTTAGTCTCCTTAATCCAACAGGTAGTTTTCGAGACTTTTCAATTATACCTTATTCTTTCTTCTAACTTTGACTCTCATTATCGCAGAGATGACTTTGGAGGAACGAAATCGTCTATTCAAGAAAATCAAGTCCCTCAAGAGGAAGGGTAGTTTTGTAGAGGAACCATCAAAAAGGGCTCGCATTGAAGAAACAAGTTCGATAGTGTCGATCCAATCCATCCCACTTCCAGACATAGTTGTAGCTACTTCGAGCCCGACTCTGCCAAATGAAGTCATCGCCCCTACACCTCCTGAGCAAGGGGAAGTTACTAAGAAGAAGAAGAAGAAAGTCATCAATAAGAAGGTCAGGAGGAAGGTTGGACACTCTGACGATGAGAACTCTGGCCAAGAGCAAGCCTCTCTGGATGATCGAAAGGTCGTCCATTCCTTAATGGAGGGGAGCATCCTCCCACATATCATCGACAAGATGGTTTGAATGGAGAATATTGAGAGGTTCGATGAGTCCTTTGCCGCTTACCTTGAGGTAATCGTTTTCTCCCGAGTTTAATTGAATGTCACTACATTTCAGAGTCATGACCTACCTTTTATTCTATAGTTGGGGCATTACTTATTTGCCTATTCGAAAGCTATGAATCTTTGCCAAGCTAAAGCTTCAAGGGCTCTTCAGGAGGCACAACCAAAGATTAAGAATGTTCAGGCTAAGGTTGACTATTTGAAGGTGGCCTTAGAAGTTCAGACTACAAAAGTTGAGCGCCTTCAGGAAGTGCTTCGGAGGGAAGAAGAAGCATCTGCTGGATTGAAGGCGGCCTTGACTCTTTCGTAGAACAAGAGGAAGAAACTTGAAGAGGAGGTCGACATTGAGAGGGAATGGGCCATTGAAGCCTTCAAGTCCCCAAGGCTATGGAGGATATCAAGGTCATTTTTGCCAAGGAGGACTTTCTGGAGGGGTTTGAGATCTACATGAGGAGGGTTTCAAAGAACTTCCCAAATGTGGACCTCGACCTTTTAACTGACGAGTCTAGCGATGAAGCAGGACCCTCCAATGCTGGTACCACCTCTCCTACTGTCAAACCTATCCCTGAGACCTCTGAACCTACTACCACAATGCTCGAACCTGCTCTAGATGTCGAGGTCGCAGAGAACACACCAACTTCATCTACTGTCGTGCCTCTCGAGGTTGAAATTTTTTTATAGTTGTACCTTTTTTTTTCTTTTCAATGTACATAAAATATTTTAAGCAATGAAAGTGCATTTTTTCTCTTTGTACTTATGCTGTGGTGTGTGTCATTTAGAATCTTTCTAGTAATCATAGTTATGACCCATCGTCCCCACCCGAGACTGAGCCACTACCTCAAGGCATCCCTCTGAAGTCTGTGATTAGAAACTTGAAGAAATAAGTTCATCATTCAAAGAAGAAATTGAAAAAGATGGAAGATGAGCTTCAAAAATCAAGAAAAAATTATTCTGAGTTGACAATAGAGGTTACTCACTTACACCAAGTGCACAAGAAGAATTCCATGGATTATATCAATAACAAGCACCATTTGACTGAAGAACTAGAGCAGGAAAAGAAGCTCGACAGTGAGAAGGCTTGAACTTTGACTGCCAAGGCAAACTCTTTGATAATTGAGCTAAAGATCGCACAAGAAAGGATTCAAATACTTGAAGAACGTTCAGCATGATCCACCAATCAGACTGAGTATGGTTGGGACTGGTCAAAAAGATTCTTCGAATTACAAGGCTAGTTACTAGCAATCGAAGACTCATATAATGATTATAGGCGAGCTTGGTGTAGTCAAGTTGCTTACCTTCAACATAAACTCCAAAAAGCTGATGGTGAGATCGCCCAATTTTGGCAGCAATTATCAGATAGAGTTCAAGCTAGCTTGAGCAGAGACTTATAGGAGTTTCTTTCCTTGAGAGGCACTCTAGAGAGTCTATTCATAGTGCATAAAAAAGACAAAGCCAAGCTACATGAATTGAAGATTCAAATGGTGTACCAAAAGGACATCGTGAAAGATGCCAAAGTTGAATCTATAGTTCTAAGAAAAAGGCTGAGGGAGACGAAGGAGGAGTCATGCAGATGGGTGAGAATGCTGAAGGAGAGTTTGGCAGCTCGACAGAGACTCGAGGAGGAGGTTGAAGGTCTGAAACTCTCTCTTGTGATGGCTGGAGTTGGTAGTCCGAAGTCCGACCTTGAATAGGACTTCATCTTTCTTTTTTTTTTGTAACTAATCTTATGGACCTTTCCATATATTAAATTTTTTTATTTTAATGAAAATATAATTTTGATTGCTTCATCTCAGTCGTATGCTCATGTAGTTTTTCACTCCCCCTCTTCCTCCATTTTTTTTTTGGTGTTCTTAATCGTAGAGCTACCCTTCAAGAATGGTTGTAGTTTGCCGCAACAAATGTACTCTTTGATGATGATGGCCCTTGAGTATCCTAGTTTGCATAATTGGATCTCCACATCTTTTGTGTCTGGACAAGGTCCCTTAATCCCATTTGTGGTTGATAATGACTTCCACTTGGATGAGATCATCTTTCATTCTTGAATATTAAAGATTTTTTCTTATGTCAAGATGAGGTTCTCGTCCTAACTCTGACATATTTGATCTTTTCTCCTATTAGGATAAGGTTCTTATCCTATTCCTAACATGGTTAGTGATTTTCATTATTAGGATGGGGTCCTCCTTCTATTTCTAATAAAGTCATTGGAGCACTAAAGAACCATTGAAAGGGCCTTTCTCCTTTAACCCGTGTCAGAATGAGGTTCTTCTCTATTCTTGACATCATTGGCTTTTATCTTTATTAGGATGAAGTCCTCCTTCTGTCCCTAATAAAGTCAATAGGTCACAAAAGAGCCACTGAAAGGGCCTCTCCCCTCCTCCTATCTTAAATAATCGAAGGTCTTCATCCATATTAAGATGAGGTTCTCCTCCTGTTCCTGATATAATTAGCCTTTACCCTTGTTAGGATGAGGTTCTCTTCCTATTCCTAACAAGATCATCGGGACATAAAAGGACCGTTGAGAGGGCCTACCCCTTTGACCCGTGTCAAGATGAGGTTCTCCTCTTGTTCTTGATATGGTTGGCTTTTACATTTGTTAGGACAAGGTCCTCCTTCTATCCCTAAGAAAGTCATTGGGGCACAAAAGAACTGTTGAAAGGGCATCTTCCCTCCTCCTGTCTTAAACAATCGGAGGTTTTTATTCATGTCAGGATGAGGTTCTTTTCCTATTCTTAACACGATTAGCTTTCATCCTTGTTAGGATGAGGTTCTCCTCCTATTGCCTGGAGGTAGCAACACGAGAATGGGGGGGGGGGGGTGAATTGGGTTCTTATAAAAGCTTTGGCCAAATTTTACTCTAAGCAATTATGTGCTTTGATTTTAATCTAAGTGGTGAGAATAAGATGCATATAATATGAGCAGCAGAATTAAGATAACAAAATCAAACAATGAAAGTAAAGTAAGAATTATAAGTATGCAAAGTATATAGAGAGACATAAGAAAAAAACACAATATAAGCACACAAAGATTTATAATGGTTCGGAGCAATCCGCTCCTACGTCTACTCCCCAAGCTTTTCTTGAAAATTCTACTATAATCTATCCTTGATTATGGTGTGTTTGTTTTCCCAGGCTCACAAACAAACCTAGTTGGTTTTTACAGGAGCACCAACCAAAATCTAATACCGTTAGTTTTTTGGGTTCACTAATAATCTAGTTAATTTTTTAGGATCACCAACCAAAACCTACAATATCCAATTTTGGGCTTGGATGGGCCTAAACCCCAAGTTTCTTTTCTCCAAAGAAACTTGTAAAGAAATCAAAAAAAACAAGTAAAGTTTCAGCACAATATAAAAAATAGAATATAAGCTCTTTTAAATCCTAAAGATCAAGCCGATAATATGCTCGATTGAAGCCGATAATATGCTCCTAAAGAAAAAAGTTGGAGACATCTTAAAACATTCTGACTTCATTTTTATTCAATGTTTGACCTTCCAAACTTGAGTGTCTTGGCTCCAAACTCTTTTAAACATAATTACTTCCTTCAATTTTAATTTCTCTTCTTTCAATCATACTTTCTTCATACCAAGCCATCTAAATATGTGTGAATTTACTATTTTAAGTATTTTAGTATGGCATCTTAAGAGGATTTATTCTTGAGATAAATTCTTCATTTTGGATACTTGAAAAATCCTACACACATTCTTGAAACACATGATTAGATACATAATATACTCAATATTTTAGAATCATCAAAATCAATCTCAGGGTCAACACCTCCTATTCCTAACAAGATCATCGGAGCACAAAAGGGCTATTGAGAGGGGCTCTCTCCTTTGATCCATGTCAGGATGAGGTTCTTCTCCTATTCCTCACATGATTGTCTTTTATCTTTATTAGAACGAGATCCTCCTTCTATCCCTAATAAAGTCATTGGGATACAAAAGGGCTACAGAAAGGGCCTCTTCTCTCCTTGTATCTTAAACAACCTAAGGTCTTCATCTATATTAGGATGAGATTCTCCTCCTGTTCCTGACATAGTTAGCCTTTATCGTTATTAGGACAACGTTCTCCTCCTATTTCTAACAAGGTCATCGAAACATGAAAAGGCCGTTGAGAGGGCCTCTCCTCTTTGACCCATGCTAGGATGAGGATCTCCTCCTGTTCCTAACATGATTGGCTTTTACTTTTATTAGAAAAAGGTTCTCCTATTCTTAACAAAATCATGGGGCACATAATTCGTGAGGATACTGGAGGTAGCTGGAGTTGGAAAGATGAGGCCATCGATTGGACTTGCAAAATAAAATTCTAACCAGATATGGGTGGTTCCGATAGGATCCTCTGACGTTCAAGTCAGTTTTCTAGCCAACTGGAATGGAGTGCTTAAGAAAATAGAAAAGTAGAATAACGAAAAGGAAAGAAGAGCTTAGAGAGAAAATGTATCTAGAGGATCTCTTATATAGGTAGAACCTATAACTTATTGATGTTGATAGCCATAACTGCTTGATAGTAGGTCATTCAGAGCCACGTAGAGTTTGTTACAGAGGGTGTGGTGTCCATTATCATGACGTGCTAGTCTGTTGAAAATTAATAGTTGAAGTTCGGATGGAACAGCTATAGTCAGTGAAGAGCTTCATGTTACAGCAACTTAGGAGAAGTTCGGACTTCTCTGAGGTCGTCTACATGTTGACTGATGTTTTCTATATAAAGAGTTGAACTTGTATAGATGCTAAGGTCCTCCTAGTGATTGGAAGGAGCTTGCCTAGTGACTAGAAGGAGTTTGATTGGAAGGAAATCGGCTGGAAGGAACTTGCCTGGTGATTGGATGGAGTGCGACTGGATGGAGATCGACTGGAAGGAGTTCAACTGGCAGGAACTTGCCTAGTGACTGGAAGGAATGTGACTAGATGGAGATCGACTAGAAGGGGTTCGACTGGATGGAGATCGATTGGCAGCTGAAACATTTGAAGGAGTTCGTCTAGATGAAATCCAATTGGCCACTAGAAGGAGTTCAATCGGATGGAGTTGGCGGGTAGCTAGGATAGGCGGTCATAATTAAAATATTCTGGTGAGTCTCAACTACTTCTCTAAGGTTCGGCTGCCTTCAAGGTCGTCTATAACTGAACAACTATTCTGGATTAGAGGTTGATAAGGATGGCAGATTCATCGATTTATGACTGCAGCCAAATTCTTTTGGGGAGAAGTTCTGGCCTAATTTGATGATGAAGTTCTTTTGTTAATTCTAGCTTGCATATTTGAGATTCTCAATGTAAGAGTGCCAAGATCTATCACTTTCGATAAGACACAGAAGTTCATCTGGTGGGAAGCACTGCCAGTCTGATATCCTTGATATGAGACCTAGCTACAATGGTGAGACTAGGCTTGAAGAGGATCTGGTTCAGAAGGAGTTCGGTTAGCTTCTGGGTTAGCTAGGCTGGACTACCCAGCGGGCAAATATTTAGGACTTCAACTACTTGGGTGATTGCTTTCACGGCTCAAGTTCATTCAAAAGGAGTTCGACTGGAACTAACTACTTATAGTGGAGGAATTCGATTGCCTTCATAATTTGTCACCAAACAAAGTTAGACTGATTTGGTTCTGATATTCGAGTGTTACCGTTAGATGGAAAGTAACCACTTTTACTATTGAAGCTCGTCCGGGTGAGGTCCATAGCACATTCCCAATTCTAGTTCTAATCCCTTCGATCAGAGAAGATCAGTCGATAGATTGAAGGTTGATCATTTTGGAATTAACTGGAGCAATAATTTATACTGGTGGAAGTTCTATCATGGTCGATACTGCAGTTTGAGGTTACCCCAGGGCCAGACATTAGTCTGAACTTTGACAGGAGTGGGTTTACCCCCAACAGGTTATATCATATATACCTGTTCTTTCAGCTCTCCATTTAGGAAACCTATTTTTACGTCCATTTGTCAGATCTTATAGTCTAGATGGGTAGTTATTGCAAGGATAATCTGAATGGATTTGAGCATTACTATAGGAGAAAATGTCTCATCATAGTATATACCATAACGTTGATGCTATTCTTTGGCAACCAAACGAACCTTATAAGTCTCCACTTTCCCATCTGGGCTCCTCTTCTTTTTGAAAATCCACTTACACCCAAAGGGTTTAACCCCTTCAGGTGGATCAACTAATATTCATACATCATTGTCCTTCATGGATTCCATTTTGAATTTCATAACTTCAAGCCATTTCTTAGAGTCGGCTCTCTGCATTGCATCTATGTAGGTGATCAGATTCTTATCATTCTTATTGAGTTCAATAAGTTCACCATCTCAGACCAAAAAATTATAGTATCTATCTAGCTGATGTGGTACTCTATCAGATCACCTCAAGGGTGCAGGTACAGTAGGCTTGAGGTTTGATTTAATCATATCCAATTTAGGTTCATCTAATTGTGTTGGTTTTTCTACCTATCGAACTTCCTCAAGTTTGACCTTAGAACCAATAGTTCCTTCACCAAGGAACTCCTTTTATGAAAAGATTGTCCTAAGGCTGATAAACACCATTTATTCATTAGCAAGGTAGAAATAATATCCTTTGATTTCTTTTGGATATTCAATAAATATGCACTTATCGGACCTAGGTCCAAGCTTGCCTGTCATTAAATATTTAACATAAGTTGGATACCCCTAAATACTATGCTATGAGAGTACTGGCTTCCACCCTATCCATATGTCATATGGCATTTTTATAGGTGGTGTGGTGCTCCAAAGCCTTGGGAGGCCATGGGTGAAGCCAGGGTGAGGGCTCTGAGGAGGCTAGGATAGGTGTGGTCCTAGGCTAGGATAGAAGTTATCTTAGGGTGGAGGCGGCATGTAGCTCTCCGTGGGCTTGAGGTTTGGGTATTGAGGGCCTCAAGGGACTTGGTTGGTGCTTCGAAGATCTGAGATTCAAGGTGGAGCAAGAAACCAAATCCAGGGAATCAAGACTACAGAAAAAAAATTTTCTGCAGGTTAGCTGGCTCAGTCCAAAACTAGGTTGGCTAAGTCTTAGTGCACAGGCAAAACAGAGAGCTGAGCATTCGAAACTATTGGCATGGCACAGAATTGGGCAGGCTCAGTTTTAGACTGAGCCGACCCAGTGAAACTTAGCCGACTCAGTGCTGAGACTGAGCCGACTCAGTGCACAGGTAGAGTTACGCGAGGATCTATTTTAGGCTAGGGTCTAGGTTGATCCTAGGGGTCTTAAGGCCTAGTTTTAGTGGTCTTAAGGGGCTAACTCATGTATGGATCAGGTCTAGATTCAAAGGATGAGAGTATGGGGGATATGGGTGTACATAGGCTCAGTGAGTACTTTCATTTATCAGATTAGTCAGGAGAGTTTTTGATCGGGCCTAATGGTTATGTATAAATACATAGGTTGTATTAGGGTTTTTAAGATTGGAATCAATACAGACCTTTTCTCCCTCAACTCTCTTCTTCTCTTCTCTCTATAGTTGCCGCCCTAGGGTTCTTAAAGAAGCCCTAGAGAAGGGGGCGCCTCCCTCAAGCCCAAGGAGGGAGGCATCCCATCATAGATCCAGGTGGAGGATCGGTGGTTTGCTACCCACAGAGAATGTCACAGGTTCCTTTAGGTCTGTGCTAAAGATCAGGGGCTTTCACAACATGGTATCGGGGCTTGTGATGCCATGGATGATTGGCTTTCGAGCGATATCATGGAACATCAATTGGTATCAAGGAGAGATGATGCCAATTGATGCGCTTACAATTTTAGCTACAGACTTACTTAGAACCCTATTAAGAAGGTAACAAGCTAATTCGAGCACATATCCCCAAAAAAAGATTGGCAGACTGGCAAAACCCATCATGGAATGGACCATGTCTAATAAAATCCAATTCCTCCTTTTAGACACACTATTATGCTGTGGTATCTCTAGGAGAGAATCTCATTCTCTCCTAAATATGTTAGAAACTCACTAGAAAGATATTCACCCCCTCGATCAGACTTAAGAGTTTTAATACTCTTTCTAGTTTATTTTTCTACCTTATTATAAAATCATTTGAACATTTCAAATAAATCTGACTTATGTTTCATCAAGTAGATGTACCCATATTTGGATAGGTTGTCAATAAAAGTAATGAAGTAGAAGTATCCACCTCTAGCACTTATTCTTATAGGTCCATATACATCAGTATATACTAGGCCTAAAAGCTTACTGGCACTCTCACCTTTTTTAGTAAAAGGTGACTTGGTTATTTTTCCAAAAAGATAGGACTCATAGATCGGAAGAGATTTAGAATCACCGACTTCGAAGATTCTCTCTTGAGTCAATCTATTTACTCTATTCTTATTCATGTGACCTAGCCTATAGTGTCAAAAATAGATATCAGACACATTGTCTATTCTAGGATGTTTGCCAGTGGAGTAGACCATATTAATAGGTTGTGATAAAAAATAAATTTTATTATTTAATTATCCAGTAAAAATAATAATGCCATTCAAAATGATATTACAATTTTTTTTTTTATTAAAATTTTATAATCATTTTTGGCCAAAAGACCTACAAAGATGATATTCAACAAAAAGCTAGGACAAAAGTGACATTCACTAAGAACAATAGTATAAGAATCAAATACAAGCTTTATGATTCCTAATGCTAGAAAAAGAACTAGTCTACTATCTCCAATGTTTAGAAATCTCTCACCTTCTTCAAATCTCCTACTGACCTATAAATCCTGCAATGAATTGCAAATATGATAAGAGCTTTCGGTATCTAATATCCAGTCAGTAATATCATAAATTAAGAAATTACAAGGAGTTATCATATAATTACCTTGCCCAGCAATAGATTGTTTCTTTCTCGATCTATTTGGGTTAAGAGAAATAATGTACTTAGGATAGTTCCTCTTTCAGTGCTGCTGCTTCTTATAATAGAAGCACTCTGCTTGACTCTTATCAGGTATGGATTTCTTTGTCTGACCCTACACAGATGTCATAGCATGTTCTTGCACCTTCTTATTCTTCTTCTTCTTGTCCTTCTTTCTTTTCTTAAAAGGTTGACACCAGAAAAAGACCCTCCTACTACGTTCATCAACTGTTTATGAAGCTGGTGATCCTTTTCAAAGTTCTGTAGAAACCTCGACAAACCATGGTAGTTGACTGCAAGCTTTATCATTCTAAAATGAGTAAGAAAGGAGAGACAGGACTTGGACAAGGAGTTCAGAATAGTATCTTTCCCAAGTTGCCCCTGCAAGAAAAAATCAAGCTTACTCAGGTGCTCAATCATCTCGATCATGTACAATACATGATCAGTGATTGATGCCCCATCCTTCATTCGGTCATTGAAGATAGCACAGCTAGTCTTGTGCCTCTCAATATCATCAGAAGTGCCAAAAGACTCATTCAATATTTGAAACATGTCTTCTAGCTAAGCATTCTTGAGCTTGTGACTAAACTTATCACTCATAGCTGCAAGCATGATGCATCGAACTATGGTTCGATCGTTAAGCCACTTCTAATAAGTGTCTCAATCCATCACACCTGCATTCAGAGTGGGCTATTCAGGTGCTGGATCTATCAGAATGTATAGAATCTGCTCATACTCCAGGACAATCTTCAACTTTTGATACTAAGTACCGAAGTTAGGTCCTATTAATTTATCACTATCCAATAATGAATAGAGCGACAGGGTAGTAGCCATAACTACATCAAGGAAAACTAAAAACCTAATTAGTATATGATTTATTAAGCTTAAAGACTTAGACTTTAGTTAAAAGGTTCTTCCACTATTTTATATGAATTGGTAGCCTCTACCTTTAATTTGAGAAATTATCCTAATTTCTTAGTCGATACTAAAATCCACATAGACTGTACATAAGCCCAACTTTGGTCGGTCAACCCATGTGCATCTATGGGTAGGTTCTTAACCAGTTATTTTTCTAAACAACTTTTAGTAATTTAATTTTGCTCCAAAAGACTAATCAATAGGCTTTGGCCTTCACTGAAAAGATTTAGTTAGGTTCAACCATTAACATGACCATACTTGATCCATCTAATCAACGAATGATTAAGCCTGATTTTGGTTGGTCAACCTAACCACCATTTAGCGAGAAACGACCAAGTAATCATATTATGAATAATAATTCCAATAGCCGATAAGCACCAGGCCTTTGGGCCTTCGATGATTATCAAGCTAGTGGACCCATTATCACTCAACTGAATCGGAGGCTATGATCTAGTTATCACCATAAGTATTTCATTTTTAAGGACCTAATAATTTTAGAATATTTGGTTAACTCATTTAAAGAGAAGAGAGAAGATTAACTAGCTAATCATGATCCTTCTACTGACTTCACTAAGTTAGATTAATGGAGATCAGAGATAAGCCAGTCTAAGGGTACTTAAATTAGTCACACTAATTTACCTAATTGACATGGGTCAGCTCAAATTGTCAAGTAATTTGATCAAAATATAATTTCACCAAGATAGTTAGGTAAGTGAGATTGACGGGAAGGATATGCTATTAACTCGTCAAAGGCCGAATCAATGCGAGTAGCTTCCAATTAAAGACCACCAATCATAAACTACTAGACTTACCTTAAACACCAACTGGTTAATTAGTTTCAATTGGATTCACCTAACAATTTAGGCTAGACCACTTAGCTAAGAATCAAGTCCATTTGGTTCTTGTTAAAGATATGGACTTGACCAACTATAACTATTGTAATTGATCTAGAATATCCTTGACCTAATCTAAGATAATACTTAATTAGATTTAATCAATTACTCTAAATAAGTTCATTATTTGATCTAACCTTAGGTCTAACCTAATTAATGGACCTAATTCACACTAATCCATTAACCCATGTGTTATTATTTTATCTTAAGATCTTTAATTCATAATTATAGATCCTAATTTATAACACTTAATTCTTAATTAAGTGTTGGACTGATGGGTTGGGGTTTGGCATTTTAAAAATAATTTTTAAGTTTTATAAAATATTTTTCATAATCTATAAGCATAACCATGAATCAATTTTAGATCTAATATAAAAATATTCATGATGATTGAAATAATTTTAATTCTAATAAATCATAAATTCTTTTAGATCATATCTAATAAATTTATGATTACTTTTTAGATCAGCATGTACTAGGATAATCTTTTCACTATAAGGGGTAAACCTTAGTAGGACAATCTTATAAAATTAATCTATGTGATCTAAAAATTATTTATTTTAGATTTAAATCTAAAATTATAATTTAGATCTAATCTAAAACATGCATGAATACCATGTCAATCAACCTAGGCTTTAATACCAATGGTGGAAAAATTCCTAGGGTTTCATGTATAAATTTCAAAACTTTTTCAAAAATTTGCATAGCAAAAAACTTAGATTAATCATATTAATCTACTAATACATGTAAAAACATCTATGTTTAGGATCTTATGACATGATATAAGGCATGCAATAAATCTGAAAATAAATAACATGCATAGGTACTAATCATATCAATACCGATCTAGATCTAATATAGTAGGATGTAGAGATTAGATCTCTATACCTGATCATGGGTTAACAACACTGCTACTGATTATGTGGATGAGAACATTGCTCAAAGCCGCACAGGGCATTTGGACTCTACAAGTTATCTACATGAGTTTTTTATATAGATCGGAGGTTCGATGATCGAAGATCTGCGCAGCATGCTAGCACTTCGCAGATCCCTCTTGATAGTTAATCTTGATTCTTCCTTTTTGGATCTCTTGAACCTTTCAAGGGATGAAAAACTTAAGGACTTAAGAGAGATTATCTTCCTCTCTAATCTCTCAAAGATATGTGGAAGATGGAAGAAGAAAAGCCCTAGAAAAGAAATCCTTTCTTCTCTTCTTTCTTTTCTCTCAACAGGACACACAAAGATTGTGTCCTAAAGAAACCCCACACCCCCTAATGGTTAGGGCCCAATTAGCCATGCCCAAACACACTATCCCACAATAATTCTCCTCTAAAAATTCTACATCTTAAGCCCACTTAATAGAAAGAAAGGGAAGAGTCTTAGTCTAGGTCAAATACGTAGTTAGGAAATTTTTCATTGTAAGAAACTTTGGGGCGCCTATCTTTTAGGTGCCACCATATTTTTCTTAGGAGTGATACCTAAAAGGAGTGCAAAAAAGTTGCCCTCTTTCCTTAAAAGAAATCAGATCAAATCTGATTAAATAAGGTATACTGGCCGGATAGAGTTTTGGAATTAATAAACTCTATCAAATAGAGTTCTAGGTCAGAACAACTTACTTGTTTTGACCTAGTCCAAAACTAATTTTCAAACCAAAGAGAAGGGGATGCGTGGGGACCTCTTTGGCATGAGAAAATGAAAAAAATCAAAAGAAGGGACAGGCATGGGGAGTCTAGGTGCCAAGGAAGAGAGAGAATCTCAGTCCAACTGGGCTCTTTAGTTTTTTTTTGGTTAAACCAAATTTTAAGCTCAATTAAATTAGAATTGATGCAACCTAATTAAGGATAATCATAGTCCAACTAGAAATCCATTTAAATTTGATTTAATCATATTTAGTTTAGATTTAAATTCTAAGCCAATTAGGTATTAGGTGCACACAAGTCCTAATTGAATAGAGAATTAATCTTACTTGCAATTGGCTTATCCTATAAACCAATTAGACTTGACCTAATCAAGTCCAAACCAAATCAAATTGAATCTCATTTAATTAGATTTGATCTCAATCCTAATGCTCAATCAAATTGAGCCAATTAGCAATCCAATTGCTAACTAATCCTCCTTCAACACTTATACTAGATCAAACATCAATTATATTGACTATTTGTTCCTAGAATGATTTATAATTATTGATCAACCATCCAATCAGATAAAAATTTCTAACGTGTGTGACCTCATAGGTTCAAACATAATCTAGTAACATAGAAACAAATTCATGTATGAATCAAAGTGACCATCCAACAATAGTACTCGACATTCAGGTAGGTCCAATATATATAAAGCAATATTTTAGAACCCATTTAAATATGGTTATCGTATAATTCATCCCTTTGACCTCTATATTTAGGATGACTCAAAGTTAAACTATTAAACCTAAAAAAATGCATCCATAATATGTCTTAATGCAATAAGTCCTGTAACTCCTCATAAAGACTATCCTGGCCAAGGTTTTGCTAAATTAAAATATAATTCAACACATCTCCTGAAACCAGGAGTGGTTAATCTCATCTTGACTCACTCACCAACTTCACGAGTACTTGACTGTACCCAAAAATCTTCCATCATTAAATTAAAAATTTAGGTAGTCTGGTACCAAAGCATAGTGAGTTACTTATAAGTCACCATGGTGATCTTAAGTTGAAGGGATACTTGTACCCATATGGCACACAATGACCTATACTTAATATAGCTATTGTCCTAGTAATAGCATATCATTTGGTCATAAACAAGTTTAAGAATTAAACGATAAATCTTTTTTTATTAATTTAAAATAGCCCTAAGGACTTCATCATAATATAAAAGTTCATTAGAAGAAGATGCATAATTTATAATGAAAAAGCAAAATAATATTTATTAATAAATAATTCATAATATAATTATAAATAAGAGCTCAACCATTAACAAACTGATGATTAGCTTTGGAATGCAATTTCCAACATCTATGACTCCTAATCCAGACTCTCCATAGCCTCTTCAAAGATCTCTAGATCCTCATTGGCAGTGATGAGAGCATATGAAACCATGTCATCAATGCCATACTTGACCAATCTCCTGATAGTACACTGGGGCTTGTGTAGTGCCACTCCCACTAGTACATTTCTCCCACCTAATGTCTATGGCTCTTCCTGCACCTCTATCTGAATAGCTAACTCTCCATGCTGGTCCTCCACCTAAGTAAGACCTCCCCTATCCAACTCTACCTCAATAGGTACACTCCTATAAGTAGAAGTAGACTATATGCCATCTGCTTGTAACTGAGCACTACTATCCATCTTCACATCTCCAACTCCATGTATACTTCCCGGCCTCTCCAAGATGCTCCTCTCATTAAAGATGACATTTCTACTAATCACCAACTTATATGCTTGAAAGTCTCATAGTAGGTATCCTTGACTTCCTATTGATACCTATTGAATATCATCTTCTTGAATTTTGGGTCCAGCTTACTTTTTTTAGGTGCCTCCACATGTACATAGGTCGGATAACTGAAAACCCTCAGGTGGCTAAGCTCCACCTTTTTCCCACTCCAAACTTTCTTTGGAATGCCTCTATTCAGCTTATGATGAGGGGACCTATTAACAAGAAAACAAGAAAATATTATGGCATCACCCTAAAAAGACTTTGGAAATAATATATATCTACAATCTCAAACTCCATTCTTCTTCATCAGTGTTCGGTTCATCCTCTTCATGACACCATTCTGTTAGGGGGTCATCTTCACTATATAATGATGTTTGATACCATTCTCTTCATAGTCCTCTTGAACTCTAGGCTTGTATACTCTCCTCCATTATTTGACCTGAGATACTTCACCTGTCTTCCTGACTCCTTTTCTATCTCAGCTCTCTAGGCTCTAAATCAGGCAAACACCTCTAATTTCTTTCAGATAAAGCCACACCTTCCCTAAGTAGTCATCAATAAATGTGATAAAGTACTTTGCCCCATCTCTAGTTGATATTGGAGCTGGTCTCCACACATCTAAGTGCACTAAATCCAGTACTCTTTCACTATGCTTAGCACTCTTGGCAAATGTTAACCTATGCTGCTTGCCAAGAATGCATAGCTCATATAAATCATTACCCTTCTTCTTTAGGACTGGGATCATACCTCTTCTACTTAACTCCATGAGCCCTTGGTCACTCAAGTTACCTATTCGATAGTGCCACAGTCGATATAAAAGCTACTCCTCCCATACCACTACAAACACATCTACACTATCACTCACAATTGAGTCTTCCATTTTATAGAAATTGTTTCTCAGTCTTCTGCCCCTCATCACCACTAATGCTCTCTTGAAAATCTTCAAGCATCCACTTCTCAATTGACTACTAAAAGCATATACCCACCTCCCCAAGTAGCCCAAAAAAATTAAATTCTTTTTCAACTCTGGTACATACTTGATATTTAATAATGTATGAATAATCTCATTATATATCCTCATCCTAATAGTGCCAACTCTAGCCACGTTACAAGGATGATCATCACCAAGGCTTACTGTCCCTCCATCTGATACATCATAAGCAGCAAATCACTCCTGATGTGAGGTATAATGATGTGAGCATGCTAAATTTAATGTCCATGCAATATCATACTCGATGGACCCATCTGATATAACTAGTAGATCTTTCCTACTACTCATGATATCGTATCATCACTTTTGCTGGCCTTTTCTTTCTCTGATTTCTAAAAGGGATAATTCCTCTTTAGGTGCCCAGGCTACTGATACTTGAAATACTTCAAGATCTTCTTCTAATCCTGAGATTTTGAACTACCCTTATATTTACCCCTAACTTTCTTCTTTGATCTTCTCTGCCTTTCATTCATAGCCAAGACCTCAGAGTTAGGATCTCCTTTATAGATCTTCTCCTTTTGCTCATTAGACATGAGCACATCAACAACCTCTTCATAGTTTAGGATCTTTCTCCATAATCTAAGATTATTATGAGACCATCATAAGAATCTGAGAGAGAACATAGTAGCAGCAGCATCCTATCTTCCTCATCTATCTTCACATCTAAGCTCATCACCTCAGAACAGACATGATTGAGCTTCTAGATATGAGCAACAAGATCTCTTTCTTCAGGCATCCTCAGATTGTAAAGCTGCTTCTTCAACCATAGCTTATCAGTCATGTTCTTTCCTATATAGATTTTCTTCAATCTCATCTAGAGATCCTTAGCCATAGTCTCTATAGATACCTCAGGTGATACATGGTCGGCCAAACAAATCTTGATGGTACTGAAAGCTATTTCTTCCAACTCTTCCCAATCCTCAGCATTGATCATTTTCGATCTTTTCCATACCAACATCTTGTAGATCCTCTACTAAACCAACAAATTCTTTACCCTTTGCTGCCATAGGATAAAGTTTTTCTTACCATCGAACTTCTCAAAGTCAACCTTAAAACCGCTTGAAGACATCACCATAATCAACTAAATTCAGCATCCAAACACCCTTCTGCAGTCACACACAAAAATACTCCCTTCACCACAAACCTATCTAACCTAAATTTGTCTCCCAACCTCCTCTTTCACCTCTTCCTCAAGTAGAACCACTCCATCTCAATCTAGAGATCACCATGAAGAAGATAAAAGAGAGTTTTAGGAAGAAAACCTAGTGCTGTAGATCTTGAGTGTAGAAACCTTAGGTGCCTTCATTCTTCCTCCATGTAACCCTGCTCTAATACCAAATGTAGGAAAAAACTCCATGGACAGACATGAAAACCTAGTAGTTAGCCAACAACTAAAGTAGAAATTGCTAGATGTGGAAGCAAAATAGTAAAATCAAGGGATCAAGAATGATACCCTAGCTTCGAGAGAGAGAAGAGAGAAGAGAGTTCTTAGGAGAAAAGAGTTTTATTGATCTCTATATTTAGCATATATTTCCTAACCTAATTAATTACATATATAAATATCTATACAAATGGGTCAAGCCCAAAGCTTAACAAAAACTTCCAAATTGCTAATCCAATATGATGCACTCCCCAAGCCCATGTATACCCATGTCTTGCCATGCACTCATCCTTTGGACTTAATCCTAATCCAATCCATGGATTAAGACCTCACAAATCAAAGTCTTAAGTCCCCTAAGATCAAACCCGATCCTTACCCCAAATAGAAAACTCATGTAGTTGTACTCGTATCTTGAGTTGACTCATGCTTAGACCAAGTCGACTCATCTAGACTCAAGTTGACTCCTCCTAAGATGGAGTTGACTCGACAGCATGCCACCTGTGTGTTGACCACAGGTTCAAAAAAATACTAATCTCTGTCTAGCCCTCGAGCTAAAGTCTCAAGCTCGAGTTGACTCACCTAGTCAACTCGAGTGGAACCGAGTCGATTCCAAATAGAGGCAAGTTGACTTCTCTATAGGTTGAAGCTGAATCTCTTGCTAGCTGGCTCCCTTCACTCCTTGGCCTCTTCTCATCTATTCCCAAGGCTTGGGAGTACCACATCTAAGCTCACACTTTTAGCCTTTTTTGCTATCAAGAGTGTTTACCAACTTCCAACTAAGATTTTCTTGATATTTGTGAAACAATTCAAAAGTAAAGAGAGAGCTTTCATCGCAAGCATTCAAGCCTACTGCAAGCAAATTGCAACAACAACAAACTTACTCATTTTGAGGAGATTTGCTTTGTTGTAAAAGTTTCTTTCTCTAAATTTCTATAACAAGTTTCAGAAGGATCTAAAACTTAGGGATAGGTTTGATCCAAACCTTAGAATTATATTGGAAGCCTAGATTAAGGCTTGTATAGGTTATGGTTGGTGATCCCATGTAAAACCAACTGAGTTTTAGATAGTCAGTTCAAAAAACAATCCAGCTATAATCTTGGATAACCTAGGAGAACATTAGGAAGTGGATGTATAAGCTTGGAGTACACTGAACCATTATAAAAATTTGCTATGTTTATATGTATGCTTGCTCTTGAAGAAACTGCAGGATCAGTCTGATCGGATCAGATATAAATAGCAAAATTTTAAAACTTTTTTACTGATTCGATCAAATCTAAGAGGTTCTCAGATCTGATTATTAAAATCTAAAATAAAAACATACAATGGAGTATCATAATACCACTTGTTTGAGTAAATGCTTTACTCGCTGTAATGATCCATTGTTGTCCCGAGATTTGACTTAAGCTGTGCACGCATTCGACCTCTATCAGTGTCCACTTAGATCAAATTTGGAGGTCTTTTCCTTCTAGATCTGATCTCTAAAAATCAAAAATGGATCTCTTGAATGCACCTTTGATCTAATCTCCGACAGCGATCCGATCAACACATAATCAGAAACTCCTTGACTCAAACTTGCACAGATATCACCTCGATGCTCGAAGTACTGGTCGGCCCAACTTTTGGGCATAGAAGAGAGGGATCAAATGAGAGAGATGAGGCATGGAGAAGAAGAGCATGATCTGGGCATTGGGATGTGGAATGGCCAAACACTTTGTGCTGGTCTTCAATTTATAGACAAATCGGAGACTTAGAGTCCTAGGGCTTCTCAAACTTTGACCTATTCAAAATTTGAGAAGTAGAAGGACTCCTCACATAATCCCATGCCCCATTTGAAAATACTCTTCATTCTGATGCACAAAAATTAGAGTTAGGCATGGGGATAAGTTTTCCTAGAGTTTGAACTATTTCAAACTCCATTTGACCCATTCAAAATCATTTAAATCCAACAACATTTGTTGATTTTAAACTACCCCTCCAACCACCCTTATCCTATCCACTAGTGGGCACAAGCCAAGAGGGAAGTGGGCATGCACCCCTGGGTTCTCTCTCCAGGAAGGCATTAGGGGTGCACACCCCAAGAGGAAAAATAGGGGGTGCACGCCCCTCTCCTTTCTTTCTTACACGCAAGAGCAAATCAAGGGGGCGCCAACTCTTGGCACCCTCCTTGTCCTAATCCTTCTCATCTAAGATCAGGACAAGGCCTGATCTGACCAAGATAAGGTCCAGTTAGATAAGGACAAATCCATATAGGATTTTTGGATGAGCCAAATCCAATTTGATTGAGTTCAGACTAATCAAAAAATTCATAGAAGGAGAAAGTTAGGTGCAATCATATGCTAGCATGATTTTCTTGAATCTAATTGAATCTAATCCAAATCAATCAAACTTTATAAGTCCAATTAATGACATCCATATCCAAATTCTTGTTTGTATGATCCAATAGATTCAATTCTATATGATAATGGTACATGTCATGATCTTCGACATCATCAAAATATCTTTCGATTGACTAGAACTCTTTCTAATTTATCCAATTAGAATCATCGATCATCAAAATAATTTTAATTAATCTCAAAATCTATCAGTGATATCTAGCAATATATGGTGGCAATCCATCAGAACTGAAAATAAATCTTTTGGTGTAATTAACTATGATTGGGTTCTTCTATCATGAGTCCTAATAGGATTAAGTTAAGTGACTATTTGTCGTTATAGCATCAAATAAAATTTAGATCTGATGTTACTATTAAGTAGGACAGTGGTGAGTCGGGTGTCGATTTTCTCGAGGATTGAAGGCTGAGTTGCATTCAATTAAAAAAAATAAAATTTAATTTAATTTATGAAGCAGGAATTTAAAGTAGTAACTTAAAACGAACTAATTTAAATTTAGTAAATTAAGATAAAAAAGTAGTGATTTAATTAATTAAAAATAAGAACAAAAGTTGTCTAGGATTTCAGTTTTATTTTTCATCATTCAAGTTTATAATTGATCCATGCAATCTTTCTATTATCAACATGCAATCTTATGAGATATATATTTCTTTGATCTGATTCTTGCATAATCTAATCTACTGAGCATGGATCATATCTAACATAATCATGATCCATCTCAAAGATATATATTATTTAGATTATACGGTCAAAGAACAATAAACATAATTTTGATTAATTCTTATAATTCATTCTAATCTGAGCATAGATCGTATCTATCTACGATCACGATCTATCTTCTTAGCATAAAGTGCAAGCATAAATCTTACAATTTATTCTAATTTAAGTAAAGATCATATCGTTCTGCGATCATGATCTATCTTTTTAGTTATTGTTGAGGATAAATCCCGCTTTCATCGAAATCCAGTCTGATGCTTAGCCTATTATAACTAATAATTAAAAAAAATATGCCCTCAAGCCAATCAAATTTTTTTTTTTAGGCTATTCTTTGTCTTCCAAACTCAAGTAATGATATTTTTAAAATAAATAAAAGCATTTATTTTATCATATGCAGTGTCTTATTATTTATTTAAGATTATGATGAATTCTATAAATTAGGGCTATGGTTTTAGGATTATGATGAAATCATACTAGTGAGACCTAAAATCATAAAACTCTAATTTAAAAATTTTTAATCGATCGAACATTAAGTTGGTGATCAATATTTTCGGTAAGACTAGCATAATCTTTGTATGCTCGATTGACAGGATGATTGATCTCACAATCACTTGTGTATGATACTAATACAAGAATGTGGGTGCTTATTAGAGAATGAGTTCACTGAATTGATCCAAGTTGAGAATATCTAATGGAGTCTTATCTACATATCAATAGATGGTTCTCATGGAGTTGTGCATATAGTCTTTTGACCTGAAACTACCATAGAACCTTATATATAAATCCATATTTTGGTTCATACTCATTCATGACTCAGTCATGTATGGGGTGATCTAGATATGGTGGATTATATATATGAAAATTATGAGTAGGTTAACATGAAATCGATCACTCCTGGTAAGAGAAAATCGCATCCTACCTGCTTCAAACAAATTATGATTCAGAAAGACTTTGATCAAAGCATGATAAAAATTAGAAATGATTTTTAATATTTCATTAAATGAATCATCATGATAAGATTGAAAAAAAAATAAATATGATATTGGGTTTGACATATTTTCATACCTAGAGTCATATTCAGGATGCAGGATGATCGAAGGATCTAGTTGCATGGTAACTTTTCACTGAAAGATATTTTTGGTACTTCCATCAAAATTTCACATCTTTCGAAAAGTCACGATACATTGCTAGACATCAATCATGTCTTGTGGCTTCGATCGAATTAAAATTTGTTAATTTGATCATTAAATTAGAAACTATTCTAATTGATCAAATTGGGTAGGCAAGTTTTGACCTAAATCGGTTTGATTGAGTTCTAATCAGATTAGGTCAAATCACACCCAAACCCACTGCTGGCTAGATGTGGAACCCACTGGGTCACATACAAGTGAATTGATTAAGGATCTAATTGGATTGGACCATGTTTGCAAGTTGAACATGCTAGCATATGTAGCAAACCGTAGCACCTAGATTCAAATCGGCTTCCAATTTGGACTAATTAAGGTCCGATTTGAGCCAAATTGGATTTGGTATTGAATTGGATTAGCCTAGACTGATTGGGCTTTAGATGGGGCATCAAATATCAGAATTCCATGTGCCAAAGAGTCTCTCTCTTGCACGTGAGAAGTCATTCATGCGCAAGAGTCCTTGGCGCATGGCTTTATGTAGGCGCCTACCTTCTTTGACTTTTCCTTCCTTTTCCATGTTGCATAAATTTACATATGGGCATAGACATCAGATATGGGGTGCAGAAGAGTCCTTCTATAGGTTAAATACTATGTTATCGTATTAATATTTGCATGAGAAGGGACTCCTTGCCGCCTACTCTTCAAGGACTCCTTGCTGCCCACTCTTCCTTGGCGCCTCTTGGAAGAAGTCAAAGTCCCTTGGGACTTTGACTATTCAAAGATTATCTCCATGCCATTTTACTAAATGGATGTCCCACTTTAAGGCCATTGGATGGCCTACTTATCTGATCTAATGGTGGAATATGATGGTGCCAAAAATGAAAGCCCACGACTCTTCGTAAATAACTTACGTAGAATTAGTCCGAGAGTCCTTCTACTTTAAGACACCTCTTGAACTAACTCTACATGTCGTTATTATCTGATGAGGCATGAGATAGACTGAAAGGACATGAGATAATAATATGGAAAGGGTGTGAGAAAATGTGTTGGCACCCCTACGTACATTATAAATAGGGGTGCACACCGAGAGTCCAATAATTAAGAAAATTATCTTTCTTTTTTACAAGTATTTCCTTATTGTCCAATTTTCTTTCTTTCCTTCTCTTATCCAGACCTTGTCCTTATAATGATAAGAAGTCATCTTAAGATAAAGACATTAGAAAGAAAAATTAAGAAGATAAGGAAAAATGAAAGAAAGGTAAGGAGAGGCAAGTAAGCTGACATAAAGGCTAAGAAAGATCTTGCCCATTGAATTAAAGTTCTTATTCTTAAAATTTTAATTATATAAATCAAAGGTGCTGGTGTCTTGATCAAGTCTCCGTGTGGATCAATGTTGGAGGATGAACACGTAGGCACCTGGTGGAACCCCTGACAAACTGCTGTCGACAATTAGGATCAATTCAAGGTTTAGCAATAAGAGGTATGTTCTAATACTTTCTTTTATATTACAAATGCATGCTATATGATTTAATTGCTAATAAGGTGGTCTTAGGGTTCGAGTTTGATTGGTATGTTTTCATAATTTTGCTTTGAAATCTATACTTTCATCCTATACACCAATCCTAATAGTGGTATCAGAGCAAGCCTTACTAGATTAAATCATATATTGCTTTGCTTATATGATAAGAGCATGTTATTTATATGATGTGATCATACTTTTTATAATGAGATTATGATGTATATATATTATTCTATAAAGATTGCCTTGACATAGTGGAAAGTATTCACTATGTAATAATGGTTGTCCTAGAATAATTATACATGTTAATATATTTTTATCATAATTAATATTTTCATGCATTTGTTTGATTTAAATCAGAATATGCATCGAGACCATTTAAATCTCTCTTTAAAAATTATATTAAGTTGTAGTGTAATTAACCAATAGCTGAATTAGTCTGGATGTCTAATTGATCAGTCGGTGTCTAGAAAAAATGGTTCATGATTGGTAAAGAGAACGTGATTTTTAATTAGTTCCGTTGTCTGACCTGATCAATTTATTGGTGTCTAAGGAAAGCAACAGAGGGACTCCCACTTCTCTGTTACTTACTTGGCCGATTCGATTAATTTAATTTTAGATTGAAATGCTTAGTATTATATTCACTACATTAAGGCCTTCCTTCATGCTAGGTCCTTATTATATCTAGAACCATATGAGTTTTGTTCTGTAACCATAAGATCTATCATGGGGATTGATGTAATATTAATCTGGTGTATTGAGATGCTTATAGCATTTTGAATATACTACTTTGTTGTGTAACCACAAGAGCAGTTATATTTCATTTTGACTATATAGAAATGAAGGGTTCTACTTAACTAAAATATTAAAGTTTGTTGTGCTAACATAAGACTATTAATATTTTAGAGGCCAAGGTTTTTTATTGAGAGTTGCATAAAATGTAATTAGAAAGAGTTTCCTACCTTTGAACTTATAATAGGTTTGTTGTGCAACCACAAGACCTTTTATAAGGAATTAGGGTCTTAATCTCACTAAGAAAATCAATTAAAGGTTCTCAATTATCATATTAGAGGGTTATGATTTTTGATTAAATAGTGGAAGACATAATTAAATTAAAGTTCTAATTTAATTATGTATGTCATCATGAATTGTTTGCTTATGTATTGTTCTTTATTATGTAGATTAAATAGCTTCTTCACTTTCATTGCGTTCAATTTTAGATTCAAATAAATTGACTGGTCCAAATTATATGGACTGGCTGAGAAATCTAAAAGTAGTACTTAGTCAAGAAAAACTCTCCTATATTCTTGATGCCCCTGATCCTAAGCCATTAGAAAAAGATGCCATAGATGAAGATAAGTCCACATACAAGATGTGGCAAAATGATTCCCTTACTATCAAATGCATCATACTTGCCTCCATGAGTAATGAATTACAGAGGCAGCATGATGGCATGGACACTCAGTCCATATTGGGAGCTTTATGGAGAGCAGAGTAGGACCGCTAGATATGAGATATCTAAGCAATTATTTCGTATAAGAATGATAGAAGGAATATCCATACAAAACCAAGTTCTAATGGTAATTATCCTAATCACTCGATTAAGTTAATTAGGTTTTATTATGGATGGAGAGTTAAGCCAGGATTTGATCCTACAATCACTCTCAAAATTATTTTCTCAGTTTGTCATAAACTATCACATGAACAAACTGAATTCTTCCTTGCTTGAGCTATTAAATATGCTCAAGATAGCAGAAAGCTATATCAAGAAGGATAAGACTCCTCTTCTTCTTATGGATGGGATCTCCAAGAAGAAGACAGAAAAAAAAGGTTCAAAGAGGTGGCTAAACCCTAAAGATGGTATAAATAAGAAGAAAAAGGAGAAGAAGGTCTCCGGACAAACTACCTATTTTCACTACGGCAAAACAGATCATTGGAAGAGGAATTACAAGGCTTACCTTGCAATAGTAAAGTCTGGTGTAAATAATGTACCAAAAGGTGTGTATGAGACACATACTATATTATCATTAAATTCTTTTATTTTAAACTCTTGGATATTAGATACCGACTATGGTTTTCATATCTATAAATCTTTGCAGGGGCTGCAGAAAAATAGGAGTTTGAAAAAAGATGACTTCAAGCTCTATGGCACTAGAGGAGAGTCTATCCAAACAGAAGCTGTAGGGGCAAATATATTGAAGTTACCTTCTGAAAAGATCTTAGAACTTATAAATTATTATTATATGCCTAAGATCATTAGAAATATTATATCTATACCCTTGCTATTCAAACAAGGTTATAGTCTTAATGTAACGAGCGAAGGTTGCTCGATTAAATATTCTAATAAAAATATTTATTTTGGCATATTTAGTAATGGTTTGTTGACTCTATGTTTGGATGACAATATATTTCATATTGATGAAAATAGAAAACGTAAGAGAGATTACATAAATAATACTTTACTTTGACATTGTCGATTAGGTCATATTAGTGAGACTAAGATTAACAAGTTATACAAAGAAATGTTCTTTGATCTTTTTGATTATGAATCATTAGAAACTTGTGAATCATGTCTCATGGATAAAATGACCAAGACTCCATTTAGTGGACATGGAGAAAGGATAAGTGAGTTATTAGAACTTGTATATACGGACGTATGTGATCCTATGACAACTCAAGCTAGAGGAGGATACTCTTATTTTATAATGTTCACTGATGATTTATCTAGGTTTGGATATGTGTATCTTATGAAACACAAATTTGAAGCCTTTGATAAATTTAAAGTGTATCAAAGTATGTTGAAAAACAAACTGGACAATGTATAAAAATTCTTTGATCTGATCGGAGAGGAGAATACTTATCTAGTGAGTTTCTAGACTATCTTAAAATTAAAGAAATTCTCTCTAAATGGATACCTCCTTATACACCGCAATTAAATGATGTAGCCAAAAGAAAAAATCATACCTTATTAGATATGGTACGGTCCATGATGTCCTTCACTGAATTACCTATTTTTTTTTGGGGTCATGTCCTGGAGACCGTAATTTACATCTTGAATAGAGTACCTTCTAAATCTGTATCTAATACTCCATATGAGATATGGAGAGGTAAAAAATCTAATCTTAAGTATCTTAAGATATGGGGTTGTCCAGCATATGTCAAAAGAAATTTTGGACATAAGCTTGATGCTAGATCAGACAGATGTCTATTTATCGAATATCCTAAAGGAAGTATAGGATATTTATTCTACCACCCTACTGAATAAAAGGTGTTTGTAAGTAGGCATGCCACTTTCATGAAAAAAGAGTTTATCCTAGAAAAGGATAGTGGGAGAAATATTGAACTTAGTAAAGTTCAAAGAAAATAAATAGAAATTTCTTAACTAAATAATTACATAAATATGAAAGAACCAGAATACATAACTCCTATCTGTAGGTCTGATAGAGTGCAACATACACCTATGAGGTATGGGTTCATTATTGAGAATAATGAAGCCCAAGTCATTGAGAATGACGAACCTCTGACCTATATGGAAGCAGTCAAGAGTAAGGACTCTGACAAATGGCTGGCTACCATGCAATCCAAATGGACTCCATGCACACCAACAAAGTATGGACTTTGGTGGATGCACCAGAGGATATAAATCCTATTGGATGCAAATGGATTTTTAAGAAAAAGATTGGAGCAGATGGTCAAATTGAATCCTATAAGGCCAGATTGGTCGCTAAGGATTTTAGGCAAGAACAGGGGATTGATTATGATGAAACATTTTCACCTGTTGTTATGCTCAAATCTATTCAGATTATGCTTACTGTAGCAGCATTCCACGATTATGAAATATGGCAAATAGATGTGAAGACCACCTTCCTTAATGGTTTCCTTGAGGAGGAGGTCTATATGTCACAATCAGAGGGATTTGAGTCGAATGAGAGACCAAATCAGGTATGCAAGCTTAAGAGATCCATTTATGGATTAAAGCAAGCATCAAGGAGTTGAAACATCCGCTTTGATGTAATAATCAAAGAGTTTGATTTCATCAAGAATGTGGATGAACCGTGTGTGTACAAGAAGACTAGTAGGAGTACCATAGTTTTCTTGGTTCTATATGTAGATAACATACTCCTTATTGAGAATGATATTCCAATGTTGCAATTAGTCAAATTATGGCTATCAAATAAGTTTTTCATGAAAGATTTGGGAGAAGCATCCTATATACTAGGAATAAAGATCTATAGAGATAGATCTAAGAGGATGCTAGGCATGTCCCAATCTAGGTACATTGACTTAATACTGAAAAGATTCGGTATGGATGGGAGTAAAAGAGGTTACTTACCCATGAGTCAAGGCACACATCTCTCTAAGAAGATGTCTCCAAAGACACTTGAAGAGAGAAATAGAATGAGTTCTATTCCTTATGCTTCGGTTGTTAGATCAATAATGTATGCCATGTTATGTACAAGGCCTAATATTGCTCATGCCTTAGGCATTGCAAGTAAATTTCAGGCTGATCCAAAAAAGGATCATTGAAAAGCTATGAAAAATATTCTTATGTACTTAAGGACTAAAGATATTTTTCTAGTATATGGTGGTTCTGATCTTAAACTAGAAGCATATTCTGACTCTAGTTTTCAATCAGATCCAGATGATAGCAAATCTATTTCAGAGTATGTCTTTACTCTGAACGGTGGAGCAGTGAGTTGGAAGAGTACAAAGCAGTCAACTATAGCTGATCAACCACTGAGGCAGAATACATAGCTACAAGTGAAGCCGCCAAGAAAGCTGTCTGGATGAAGAAGTTCATCACTGAATTGGGTGTTATTTCTCAAATTAAAAATCCAGTACCACTTTACTATGATAATACTAGAGCTGTTGCTCAAGCACAGGAACCAAGGTCTCATCATAAATTCAAACACATTCTGAGATGCTTCCATCTCGTTTGTGAAATTATTGAAAGACAAGATATTGTCATAGAATAAGTCGACATAAAGAACAACATAGCAGATCCATTCACTAAGGCTTTACCACTGTAATTGTTTGATCGCCACCTTGATTGTATGGGATTAAAATATAAGGGTGATTGGCTTTAGTGCAAGTGGAAGATTGAAAGAAATATGCCCTCAAGCCAATCAAAATTTATTTATTTTTTTTTGGGCTGTTCTTTATCTTCTAGACTCATATAATGATATTTTTAAAATAAATAAAGGCATTTATTTCATCATATGCAGTATCTTATTATTTATTTAAGATTATAATGAATCCCATAAATTAGGACTATAGTTTTAGGATTATGATGAGATCATACCAGTAAGACTAAAAATCTTAAAACCCTAATTTAAAGATTCCTGGTCGATGGAACATTGAGTTTGGGATCAATATTTTCGGTAAGACTAGCACAATGTTTGTATGCTTGATTGAGAGGATAATTAATATCACAATCACTTGTGTGTGACACTAATACAAGAATGTGGCTGCTTATTAGAGAATGAGTTCACTGAATTGATCCAAGTCAAGAATATCTAATGGAGTCTTACCTACATGTCAATAGATGGTTCTCATAGTGGAGTTGTGCATATAGTCCTTTGACCTGAAACTACTATAGAACCTTATATATATAAATCCATATTTTGGTTCATACTCATTCATGACTCAGTCATAGAGGTGATCTGGATATCGTGGATTATATATATGAAGGTTGTGAGTAGGTTAACATGGAATCGATCACTCCTAGTAAGAAGAAATCATATCCTGCCTGCTTCAAATAAATGATGATTCAGGAAGACTTTGATCAAAGCATGATGAAAATTAAAAATAGTTTCTAATATTTCATTAAATGAATCATCATCATAAGATTGAAAGAGAAATGAATATGATATTGGTTTGACATATTTTCATACTCAGAGTCATATTTAGGATGCAGGATGATCAAAGGATCTAGTTGCATGGTAACTTTCCACTGAAGGATATTTTTGATATTTTTATCAAAATTTTACATCTTTCGAGAAGACACGAGATGTTGCTAGACATCAATCATGTCTTGTGGATTCGATCAAATTAATTTTTTTAATTTGATAATTAAATTAGAAAATGTTCTAATTGGTCAAATTGGATAGGCTAGTTTTGACCTAAATCGGTTTGATTGAGTTCTAACCAGATTAGGTCAAATCACACCAAAATCAACTACTGGCTAGATGTGGAACCCAATGGATCATACACAAAGAGAATTGATTAAGGATCTAACTGGATTAGACCATGTTTGCAAGTTGAACATGCTAGCACATATAGCACACCCTAGCACCTAGATTCAAATCAGCTTCCAATTTGGGCTAATTAAGGTCTGATTTGAGCCAAATTGGATTTGGTCTTGAATTGGGTTAGCCTAGACTGATTGGGCTTCAGATGGGGCATCACATACCAGAATTCCAAGTGCTCGAGAGTCTCTTTCTTGCACGTGGGAAGTCATTCATGCACAAGAGTCCTTGGCGCATGGGTTTATGTAGGTGCCTACCTTCTTTGACTTTTGCTCCCTTTTCCATGTTGCATAAATTTACATATGGGCATGGACATCAAATATGGGGTGTAGAAGAGTCCTTCTATAGGTTAAATACTACATTATCTGATTAATATTTGCATGAGAAGGGACTCCTTGCCGCCCACTCTTCCAGGACTCCTTGCCGCCCACTCTTCCCTGGCACCTCTTGGACCAAGTCAAAGTGGCTTGGGACTTTGACTATTCAAAGATTATCTTCATGCCGTTTTGCTGAATGGGAGTCCCACTTTAAGGCCATTGGATGGCCTACTTATCTAATCTAATAGTGGAATATGATGGAACCAAAAATGAAAGCCCGCGACTCTTCGTAAATAACTTACGTAGAATTAGTCCGAGAGTCCTACTTTAATGCACCTCTTGGACTAAGTCTACATGTCGTTATTATCTGATGAGGCATCAGATAGGCTGAAAAGACATGAGATAATAATATGGAAAGGGCGTGAGAAAATATGTTGGCACCCCTACGTACATTATAAATAGGGGTGTGCACCGAGAGTCCAATAATTAAGAAAACTATCTTTCTTTCTTACAAGTGTTTTCTTATTGTCCAATTTTCTTTCTTCCCTTCTCTTGTCCAGACCTTATCCTTATAAGGACAAGAAGTCATCTTAAGACAAAGAGATTAGGAAGAAAAATTAAGAAGACAAGGGAAAAAGAAAGAAAGGTAAGGAGAGGCAAGGAAGGTGACATAAAGGCTAAGGAAGATTTTGCCCATTGAATTAAAGTTCTTGTTCTTAGAATTTTAATCATACAAATCAGAGGTGCTGGTGTCTTGATCAAGTCTCCATGTGAATCAATGTTGGAGGGTGAACATGTGGGCACCTAGTGAAACCCCTGATGGACTGCTGCTGGCAATTAGGGTCAATTTAGGGTTTAGCGATAAGAGGTGTGTTCTAATACTTTCTTTTATATTACAAATGCATGCTATATGATTTAATTGCTAATAAGCTAGTCCTAGGGTTCAGGTTTGGTTTGTATGATTTCATAATTTTGCTTTGAAATCTATGCTTCCATCTTGTACACCAATCCTCACAGTAATCATGGAAGAGCTACGATCAAAAATTCTTCCTCCAGTCGCCGAATCTCTTCCAAACTCCTTCAACAGTCGAACTCCTCCTGCAGTCGAACCCCTCTCGAACTTCTCAAGCAGTCAAACTCCTTTCGGACTCCTCCAACAGTCGAACTCCTTCCAGACTTCTCCTTCAGTCGGATTCTTTCAGCAGCCGAACTCCTTCTGGACTCCTCCAACGATCGAACTCCTCCAGTGACCGAACCCTTTCCGAACTCCTCCAGTGGCCGAACTCCTTTTGGACTCCTCTAGTAGCCGAACTCCGTCCAAATTTCTCCTTCAGTTGAATTCCTCCAACAGCCAAACTTCTTTCAGACTTCTCCAACAGCCAAACTTCTTCCGACCTTCTCCTTTAGTCGGACTCCTCCAGCAATCGAACTCCTCTAGTAGCCAAACTCCTTCAGTCAGACTCCTCCAGCAATCGAACTTCTTCTAGACTTCTTCTTCAATCGGGTTTCTCCAGCAGTCGAATCCCTTCCGAACTCCTCCAGCAGTCAAACTTCTTCCAGACTCCTTTAGTAGTCAAACTCCTTCCGGACTTCTCCTTCAGCCGAACTTCTTCATCAGTCGGACTCCTTCCGAACACCCCCATCAGTCGAACTGCTTTCAGACTCCTTCAGTCAGACTCCTCCATCAATCAAACTCCATCCAAATTTCTTCTATAGTCAAACTCCTCCCGAACTTCTCCTTAAGTCAGACTCCTCCATCAGTCGGACTCCATCCAGACTTCTTCTTCAACTGAACTCCTCCTGAACTTCTCCTTCAAACGGACTCCTCCATCAGTCGGATTTCATTCGGACTTCTTCTTCAATCGAACACCTCCTAGAATTCTCCTTCAGTCGAACTCCTCCATCAATCGGATTCCGTCCGTACTTCTCCTTCAATCGAACTCCTCCCGAACTTCTTCATGTGGACCCTCCATCAGTTGGACTCCATCCGAACTTCTTCTTCAATCGAACTCCTTCCGAACTTCTCCTTCAGGCGGACTCCTCCATCAGTCGGACTCCATCCAGTCTTCTTCTTTAGCCAAACTCATCCCGAACTTCTCCTTTAGGTAGACTTCTCAATCAGTAAGACTCCATCCGATCTTCTTCTTCAACCAAACTCCTCCCAGACTTCTCCTTCAGTTGGACTCCTCCATCAGTCGAATTCCATCCGGCCTTCTCCTTTAGGCAAACTCCTTTCGGACTTCTCCTTCAGACAAACTCCTCCATCAAGTGAACTCCATTCAGACTTCTTCTTCAATTGAACTCCTCCCAAACTTCTCCCTTAGTTGGACTCCTCCATCAATCGGACTCCATCCGTGCTTCCTTAGCTAAATTCCTCTCAAATTTTTTCTTCGATTGGACTTCTCCATCAGTCAGACTCCTTCTGGACTTCTCTATTAGTCGAACTCCATCCGAATTCCTCCAGCAGATTACTTCTAGATTTCAACTAGCATTCCTCCCGGATGATTCCCTCTGGCCATATTTTCTTTAGAAGTCCGAACTCCTCTGAAATTAATATATGTCAAAGATCTTCACCAACCAATGCCTTCTTCCTCTAAACTTCAACTATTAAATCTCAACAAATAGGCACATCATGATAACAGACACCTCTCTCCATAATGAACACCACATGGTCCCGAGCGGCCCACTACCCGATGATTATGGCCATCACTATCAGTCTATTATAGGCTCCATCTATAAAAGGGACCCTCCAGATATATTTTCTCTAAGCTCTCTTCTCCTTCCCAAAACTCTACTGAATTCTTTCTTGAGCACTCTATTTCTATTGGCCAAAAAAGTTGACTTGATCGTCGAAGGATCCTACCGGAGCCACCACCACTGACTTCGGACGAAACTTTATTTTGTAGGTCACGGACAGCAACCTCTTCTTTCTTAACTCCAGCTCGATCCGGTGTTAACCAGATTCTGCACCAATAAAATTGGCATTAGAGGAAGGGACCTCTATTCCTAAGGTACCCTTGTTCTTAAAGGAGTGCTTAGTCGACCCTATGGATCTTCTTCTTTAAGGTTCATCTCCATCCACTCCCTTAATCCTAAGAAATGCCTCCAAAGAAGGCAACTACCCAGAGATCTACCTCTTCTACCATCAGATCTGAGCCAGATCTATCCATTCCTACTCCATCACTGGTGCTTCAACCTCCTCCTCCACCGATGGTCATGGTAGATCTGGGGTAGTTTAACCTACTGATGTAGTGAATTTAGGGCCTCACCGAAATGGTGTAGGCCATGCAGCAACCTTCGATGGTGGTTTCATCAAAAAACCCACCATCGAAATGTCAGGAACCAATCCTAAGGAGAAGCACTTGGGCTAGCATACCCATCGCCCTTGGAAAGGAAAAACAAAGAGCAAAGGATCCTTGTTCGGGTCATGATTCTTCTCCAAAAGAGACCTTCCCTATCTACAGTCGAAAGCTTTTGAGATCTACGATCGAGATGACGTCCTTGATTAGAAACTATAGGAGATGGATCGGTGGATTGAGAAACTCCGCCACATCGCCCTGGCTCACCATGACGACGTATGCATCGATCCTTCTTTTTCTTCCCAAATTATGCAAGAGCCCATTCCGTCGAACTTCAAGCTTCCCCAATTTGAAAGCTACGATGGAACCTCTAAATCAGTCGATCACCTGAAGGCCTTCTAGATCATGATGCTACTCCATGGTGCACTAGATGCCATCTTATGCCCAGCTTTTTCTTCTATCTTACAGGAAGCAGCAAGAAACTAATACTCAGCATTGAAACTGGGTATGATCTTCTTCTTTGATCAGATGAGCCATCAGTTTATAGCTCATTTTGTTAGCAGCCGACATCTCCACCGAGGTTCGAATTCCTTGATGAATATCAAGCAGAAGGAGGAGGAATCTATCCAAGCTTATGTCACCCAATTTAATACTACTGCATTGGAGGTCCAAAACTTAGAGCAGTCTGTTGCAATGGCCACACTCAAGGGCAGCCTTCAAAAGATTGATTTATTGTTCTCCCTGGAGAAGAAGTACCCCAGGGACTTTGTTGATCTGCTAGCTTGGCTTGAAGGATATCTTCGAGCGGAAGAAGCCTTCAAATTGAAGAATGAGGAAGCCACAGGAGAGTGGCAGACAGGAGAGTTTAATAAACCCACAGCTGATGGAGGGCTAAATGAAGTTCGATCTTGCTTATAGACTCCCTTCAAGTACAAGCGAGTCTGAACTCCTCCTTGAGCTCGTCGTCAAAGAAGCCCCGATAGAAGGGCATGAAGAAGTTCTCCCCCAAGAAGGTTTCACAACTACACCCCCCTCAATGCTCCAAAAATGCAAGTATTGATGGAGATCAAGGAGCAACTACCAAGGCTTGAAAGGATGCACACTCACCATGGTAAACGCAATCCTAGCAAATACTGCCTCTACCATCATGACCACGGCCATAATACTGAAGAATACATTCAGCTCTAAGACTAGATTGAGGAGCTCATCAAGAGAGGTCAGCTGGATCGATTCCTCAGATGCTGGCCTGATGTAGGAGAAGATCGATTGAGGGCACTACTATAGGCAAAACCACCAAGGAGAGAGCAACAACAAGGAGATCGGTTGCCTCTCGACATCATCAACACTATCTCTGAGGCACTTCGACAAGAAGAGGCCAGTGGATCTAAGGGATCAGTGAAGAGATGGAGGACTAAAGAACCCATAACCTTCACTAAGGTAGATGCACGGAGAGTATAGTACCCGCATAATGATGCAATTGTAATCTCTTTAAATATAGCGGACTATGATGTACATCGCATCCTAGTTGATAATGAAAGTTCGACTGACATCTTTTTTTATGATGCTTTCTCCAAAATATCAATATCTAATAGTCAGCTTGGACCAATAAACTCACCACTAGTAGGCTTCGCTAGTGCTGCAGTACTAGTTGAAGGTATAATAACTCTAGCTATGGCTACAGGGCAATATCCAAGACAATCTAGAGCATAGATGGATTTCTTGGTAGTAAAGGCTCTCTCTACTTACAATGCAATTCTCGGCCGATCTGATTTAAATGCACTTTGGACGGTGGTGTCAACTTATTATTTGAAGATAAAGTTTTCGATAAGTTACGAGATTGGAGAGGTCAGGGGAGATCAAGCTCTAGCAAGGCACTGCTACTCAATTGCCCTATAAGGGAAAGAATAGTCCAACCCTTATCCTATTGATGGGCTAGATGTCCGGGATGACCTCATGGAAGAAAGAGGAGTACCAATGGAAGATCTTGCCTCAGTCTTTCTGAATGATGGAAACATAGAGCATATGGTGCAAATTGGCTCCAATCTAGAAGATGGAGATCGGAAGCAGCTTATCACCATTTTACGAAGGAATGCCGGCATCTTTGCCTAGGTTTCGATGGATATGCCTAGGATTGATGCCGAGGTTATGAAACATCAGCTAGCTATTGACCCCCTAGCATTGACCAGTGAAAGAGAGAGTTCGGGGCCACGCACCAAAAAGATAGAAGGCAATAGCAGAAGAAGTCGATAAGCTTTTCAATGCTGGATTTATCCAAGAAATCAGCTATCTGACTGGGTCTCTAACGTGGTCCTGGTCAAGAAGGCCAATGATAAGTGGAAGATGTGCATCGACTTTAAGAAGCTGAACAAGGCCTACCCAAAAGACAACTATCCTTTGCCCAGAATCGACCACCTGATGGTTGCAACTTCAGGCTACGAACTCCTCACCTTCATGGATGCCTTCTCTAGCTACAACCAAATTCGGATGGCACCGAAGGATGAAGAGAAGACTGCTTTTATTACTAACCATGGTCTTTACTGTTAAAGGGCCATGCTCTTTGGGCTTAAGAATGTAGGTGCGACTTATCAGTGCTTGGTCAATAAAATCTTCAAGAAGTAGATCGATCGTAATATGGATGTTTACGTCGATGACATGTTGGTCAAAAGTTGAAAGACTTTCAATCATGTTGCTGACCTTGAAGAAGCTTTCGAAGCACTTAGAAAATACAAGATGAAGCTGAATCCAACCAAGTGCACCTTTAGGATAGCCTCGAAAAAAATTTTGGAATTCATGATCTCGAGATGAGGGATCGAGGCCAATCCGAAGAAAATTCGAGCTATCCAAGAGATGGCCACTCCGAAGTCCACCAAAAAAGTTCAGCGCTTGATCGAGAAGGTGGCATCTTTGAATCATTTTATCTTGAGATTGTCCGAATGCTATATGCCCTTCTTTCAAATCCTTAGAAAACCAAAAGATTTTCACTGAACTCAGGAATGCCAAAAGACGTTCGACGAGCTCAAGAACTACCTCGGCTTGCCTCCCCTACTAGCCAAACCCAAATCTAGAGAGTACCTATTTCTCTACCTTGCGGTCTCTCCTACGGTGCTAACGGCAATCCTGGTCAAAGAAGAGGCAAAAGTGCAGTGACCAGTCTATTACATAAGCCAAATCCTAAGGGATGCCGAAACCAGGTATACAAAGTTTGAAAAATTGACTTATGCTCTTCTGATTGTAGCAAGAAGACTTCGACCTTACTTTCAGGGATATGCTATAACGCTCCTCACTGACCAGCTGATCAGAGCAATCCTTCATCAAATGGATGCTTTTGGAAGAATTGCAAAATGGGCCATTGAATTAACAAAGTTCGACATCAACTACCGACCTCGACCAGCAATCAAGGCTCAGGCACTGGCTAACTTTATAGTTGAATGCACCATTTCAGATAAAGCCGAGCTTGAACAAAATGAGATCGGCATCCCATGGTTGCAACCGAGCCTTTCCGAAGAAAGTGTCAACCTTTTTGAAGGTTTTTGGGTCCTGTACGTGGATGGTTCATCCAACTCCATTGGAGCAGGTGCGGGATTGATCTTAGTCAACCCCAAGGGAGTCGTTGTCGAGTACGCGCTATGCTTAAAATTTTCTACAACTAATAATGGGGCCAAATATGAAGCATTGATCGTTGGATTAAAAATAGCAAGAGTGTTAAAAGTAGATCGACTTCAAGTCTATAGTGATTCTCAATTAGTGGTTGGCCAAGTTAATGGCAACTACGAAGCACGGAAGGAAAGTATGACAAAATACCTTGAGAAAGTAAAGAATTTGACTTCGGCCTTCGATAGTTTTGGCATTTGATAGATTTTGAGGGTAGAAAGTATAAGAGCCGATCTTCTCTCTAAATTGACCACTTCAGCCCCAGTCGAACTATCTAAAGAAGTATCTTTTAAAACTCTAAAATGCCCAAGCTCAAAGGAATCACAGCTCGTTATGTAGACGAAGCTCGAGCAGAGCTGGATTAACCCATTAGTTGCCTATCTCAAAGTGGGAGTTCTTCCTCATGATTCGAAAGAAGCTCGAAAACTCAGGAATCAAGCCTCCCAATAAATTTTGTATGAGGGCAAGTTGTATAAAAGATCATATTCGCTATCGCTGTTGAGATGTCATTGACCTTCAGAGGCTGACTTCGCATTATGAAAAGTGCACAAGAAAATTTATGGAAGTCATGTAGGAGCCAGATCCCTATCACAATAATTACTTTGGCAAGGATACTATTGACCGATCTTGTACCATGATTCTATGGAGTATGTCAAGAAATGTGACCACTATCAGAGAAATGCAAATATATAAAGATAGCTGGCCTTTGAGTTTACTCCACTGAGCACACCTTGGCCATTTGTGTAGTGAAGAATAGATATATTTGGCCCTTTTCCAAGGGCATCCAGACAACAGAAGTTCCTCTTGATTGCAATCGACTACTTCACCAAATGGGTCGAAGCGAAACCACTAGCAAAAATTACTGAGACTAAGGGATAGGACTTCGTCTGGAAGTCAATCATCTGTTGGTTTGGTCTGCTCCAAACTCTCATAATAGATAATGGATGACAATTCATTGGGATGAGGTTCGCTGAGTTCTGCGAAGATCTAAACGTCTTCCATCACTTCACATCGATAGCTCATCCATAAGCAAATGGGAAAACTGAAGTAACCAACCAGATCCTGCTGCAAGGCATCAAGACAAGACTCGATAGAGTAAGGGGGGCCTGGGCGGACAAACTCTACCACATCCTTTGGGTGTATCGAACTATTCAAAGGCTATCGATTTGGAAAATACCATTCACCTTGGCTTTTGGAATGAAGGCAGTCATCTCAATCGTGCTTAAGCTCGCATCAGCATGAGTCATGGTCTTCAATGAGCAGCATAACTCATATGACCTCAGAGTCAACCTTAATCTGCTGGAAGAAAAAAGAGAGAAAGTTGAGATTTGGATGGCGGCCTACAGGCGAAGGATGGCCCGATACTATAACTCCAGAGTTAGAGGTAAAATGTTCAGAGTGAGGGACTTAGTGCTTCGATGGGCCGCCATCTCTCAGCTTTAGAGTCAGGAGAAGCTTGCCCCAAATTGGGAAGGCTCGTATGAAATAGATAAGGTCATCCAGCCCGAAACTTATTGCCTGAAGGAGCTTAGAGGAACAACGCTCCCACAACCTTGGAATTCAAAAAATCTGAGAATGTACTATCAGTAATTTTTCTTCAATAAAATTCCTCCATTTCAACATTATTGTTTCTTGGTGCAAAAACTATGTGATGATAGGAAAGAAGCAATCAAAAGTAGCGATGTTAGGAATAGGAGGAGAACCTCATCCTAATATGAGCAAGTCGAAGACCTCGGATTATTTAAGATAGGAGGAGGGAAGAGGTCCATTCAATGGTCCATTTATGCCCCTACAGTCTTATTAGGAATAGGAGGAGAACCTCATTCTAACTTGAGCAAAGTCGAAGGCCTCATTCATTTTAGATGAGATGAGGGGAGAGGCCCTGACAACGGCCTTAATGTGCCCTTACAGCCCATTAGGAATTGGAGGAGAACCTCATCCTAATGTGAGCAAAGTTGAAGGCCTCATTTATTTTAGACGAGATGAGAGGAGAGGTCCTGACAACGGCCCTAATGTGCCCCTATAGCCCATTAGGAATAGGTGGAGAACCTCATCCTAACATAAGCAAAAGTCGAAGGCCTCATTCATTTTAGATGAGATGAGGGGAGAGGCCCTGACAATGGCCCTAATGTGCTCCTATAGCCCATTAGGAACAGGAGGAGAACCTCATTCTAACCTGAGCAAAGTCGAAGGCCTCGTTCATTTTAGTCGAGATGAGGAGAGAGGCCCTGATAATGGCCCTAATGTGCCCCTACAGTATGTTAGAAATAGGAAGAGAACCTCATCCTAACATGAGCAAAGTCGAAGGCCTCATTCATTTTAGACGAAGTGAAAAGAGAGGCCTCGACAACGGTCCTAATGTACCCCTATAGCCTATTAAGAACAGAAGGAGAACCTCATCCTAACGTGAGCAAAGTCGAAGGCCTCGTTCATTTTAGACGAGGTGAGAAGAGAGGCTTCAACAATGGCCCTAATGTGCCGCTATAGTCTGTTAGGAATAGGAGGAGAAGAACCTTGTCCTAACGTGAGCAAACTCGAAGGCTTCATTCATTTTAGATGAGGAGATGGGAGAGGCCCTAATAACAGCCCTAATGTGCCCCTACGGTCCATTAGGAATAGGAGGAGAACCTTATCCTAACCTGAGCAAAGTCGAAGGCCTCATTCATTTAAGATGGGATGGAGGGAGAGATCCTACTGACGACCCTAACGCACCCATGTAAGCCATATTAAGAATAGAAGGAAAGCTTCATCCTAACATGAGCAAAAGTTGGAACCTCATAGACCAAAGACTTGGAGAACGAAGAAGCTCGGTGGAGAATTTCTACACATATTTTTTCATGACAACTTGACTATGTCAAATGCAAAAAGAAAAGGTCAACTACCGTATTAGACAGTCCTACCTCCACATCATCTTCCTCCTCCCAAAAGTCAAGATTGACCTCGGGGAACTTTCGAGCTACCCTACCTTCACACGCTTTCTGTCCGAACACAACATTTAGGTTCTGCATCTCGGGAGAGGTCTTAAACTCTTCCATGGCTTGAGTCATTGCCTCCGAGATCGACTTCACCATTTGGGTCTTTAGTTCGGTGATCCTATTTTCAGCTTCCTTCCTCCTCTCCTCCTCCAGGGTCAGTGCAGTCTTTAGCCCAACTGAGGCAAACTCCTCTTCGCGGAGCGCATCCTAAAGATTTTCAATGTCTGCCGCCTTCTCCTCGACAAGATGCTCGACGTTGTCGACCCTCTCTTGAAAATGGCAGACCATGGCCCGAAGGTCCTCCTGAGCCTTCTGTGCCTTCACCTCCTGATGACGCGCCCTCTTGATGTAAGCGAGCATCTAGTGATCCGACTACAACAAACAACTGGTGTAACATTGAAACGTCTCGTCCGGACAAGCATGGGAACCCGGGACCGGACTTTGGCCGTCGCCTTTTTTACTCCCTTCAAATTTCAAACTCGAAAGTAGAGGGACTATTGTTGGGGATAAATCCTGCTCTCGTCGAAGTCTAGTCTGATGCTTAGCCTATTGTAACTAGTAACCATGGAAGAGCTTCGATCAAAAATTCTTCCTCCAGCGATCGAACTCCTTCCAAACTCCTTCAGCGGCCGAACTCCTCCAACGGTCGAATCCCTCCCGAACTCCTCCAGTGGGCCGAACTTCTCCTTCAGTCAGATTCCTCTAGCAACTGAACTCCTATCGGACTCCACCAATGGTCGAACCCCTCCTGGACTCCTTCAGCAGCTGAACTTTTCTAGCGGCCGAACCCCTCTCGGACTCCTCCAACAGTCGAACTCCTTCCAGACTCCTCCAGCAGTCAAACTCCTTCCAAATTTCTCCTTCAATCGGATTCCTCCAGTAGCCGAACTTCTTCCAAACTCCATCAGTAGCCGAACCCCTTTCGACCTTCTTCTTAGTCGGACTCCTCCAGCAGTCGAACTCCTTTCGAACTCCTCCAGCAGTCGAACTCCTTCTGGCTTTCTCCTTTAGTTAGACACCTCCAGCAATCGAACTCCTTTCAAACTTTGCCTTTAGTCGGGTTCCTCCAGCCACCGAACTCCTCTAGCAGCCGAACTCCTTCCAGACTCCTCCAGTAGTCGAACTCCTTCCGAACTCCTCCAGCGATCGAACTTCTTCTTTAGTCGAACTTCTCCATCAGTCAGACTCCTTTCAAACACCTCCATCAGTCGGACTCCTCCTCAGTCGGACTCCTCCATTAGTCAGACTCCATCCAAATTTTTTCTTCAGCTGAACTCCTTCCGAACTTCTCCTTCAGGCGGACTCCTCCATCAATCGGACTCCATTCAGACTTCTTCTTTAGCCAAACTCCTTTCGAACTTCTCCTTCAAATGAACTCCTCCATCAGTCAGACTCCGTCCAGACTTCTTCTTCTGTCAAACTCCTTCCAGAATTCTCCTTCAGCCAGACTCCTCCATCAATTGAATTTTGTCCGGACTTCTCCTTCAATCGAACTTCTCCTAGACTTCTCCTTCATGCAGACTCCTCCATCAGTCGAACTCCATCCGGACTTCTTCTTCAGCCAAACTCCTTCTGAACTTTTCCTTCAAGCGGACTCCTTCATCAGTCAGACTCCATTCGGACTTCTTCATCAGTCGAACTCCTCCTGAACTTCTCCTTCAAGTGGACTCCTCCATTAGTCGGACTCCATCCGAACTACTTCTTCATCCGAACTCCTCTCCCAGACTTGTCCTTCAGCTGGACTCCTCCATCAATCAAATTCCATCCAAACTTCTCCTTCAGCCGAACAGCTCCCAAACTTCTCCTTCAAGTGGACTCCTCCATCAGTCAGACTCCATCTGGACTTCTTCTTCACCCAAACTTTTCTTGGACTTATCCTTCAGGTGGACTCCTCCATCAGTCGGACTTCATTTGGATTTCTTCTTCAACTGAACTCCTCCCAGATTTCTCCTTCAGTCGGACTTCTCCATCAGTCGGACTCCTTTTAGACTTCTTCATCAGTGAAACTCCATTAGAATTCCTTTAATGGATTACTTCTAGATTTCAACTAGCATAACTCTCGGATGATCCTCTCTAGCCGTATTTCCTTTAGGAGTCCGAACTCCTCTGGAATTGATATATGTCAAAGCTGTTCACCAACCAATGCCTGCTTCCTTTGAACTTCGACTATTAAATCTCAATGAATGGGCACATCACAACAACGGATACCTCTCTCCATAACAAACTCTAAGTGGCTCTGAGCGGCCCGCTATCGGATGGTTATCGCTATCACTATCAGTCTGTTACAGGCTCTATCTATAAAAGGGATCCTCTAGATATATTTTCTCTAAGCTCTCTTCTCCTTTCCAAAACTTTGTTGAATTCTTTCTTGGGCACTCCATTTCTGTTAGTTAGAAGAGCTGACTTGATTATCGAAGGATCCTACCAGAGCCACCACCATCAACTCCGAATGGAATTTTGTTTTACAAGTCATCCGCAGCGACCTCTTCTTCCTCAACTCCAGCTCGATCCGACGTCAACCAAATTTTGCACCAATAATTATAAATTATAAGAAATATAATATTAAAACATAAATAAGAAAGATATTTAAAAGATGAAGAAATTTTATTGCCCAATAAAAAAAAATATAGGATTCAAATTACAAACTCTCATGATCAAAGGACTTTCCTTACTCTCCAGGACATGAGATCTCTAGCCATATATGGATTTAATCTTGCTAGCTTCCAGCATATTGGAATCTCCCAAATAAAAGAAAATGAAAAGATAAAGAAAGAAGAATAGAGAAGAAAAGAAAAGGAGGGAGATAGAAGAAGAAGAGAGAAGAGAGCTTAGAGGGCTAATTTCCCCTCATAGGGGTTCTTTTCTCAGGTTTGGCATAACAAGCCCATAAATAGAGGAAAAATTAGATTTTTGAGTTCTTGTCAAGCTCAAATCAAAGTCCAGATCAATTTTAATCATCCAAAATAATCTAGCCATTGGATCATGATCAAATACCTTAAACTCAACTAAAAAATCTAGCATATATCCTCTAAGATCATTTCTAGGCCGTCGAATTGAAGCCAGGATGGTTTTCGACCATTGAATCATGCACCGGAGGCCTGAAAAATCCTATTCAAATTGAGAATTAATTCCCACCATTGGATGCCGATTGGGAGAGATGAGGGCCATTGGATCACACTTTATTGTTCCCATGAACCATCATGAACCAAATTTGTTGAAGACGGCCGCCAATCCACAGCCACCACGCCACCTGAATTGATGAAAAAGCCCCTGTGAGCCATGATAGAATTTGTGGACCTCTTAGCAGTCTAGGTCCTCCACATGGCATGTGTTGATTGGCCATGCTTGCTGAGCTAGATGGTTTGTGCTTATTCCATGGACCAGCCAGTCGGTCCACTATGCACCGATCTATTTTTTTATTTTTTATTTATTTTAAACTTTCGGGCTTCATAACATTTTTGTTTTAGTTTTTATTTGAGTAAAATTTTTTGTGTTAGAACCCATAAATTGATCTCTTTGCATTGGTGGACTTTTTTCCTATAAAATACTAATAAAAATATTAATTTTTTAAAATAAATTTTAATTATTATATATTTTAATATTTTTATTTAATAATTTATGATAATTATCATCCCTCCAACTTGAGTTTTACTTATCCTTGAGTAAAAAGAGAAAAATTAGAAGTATGTACTGACTTAATGAGATGTGAAAGTTTCTTTAGGTTATCTCAAAGTCAGTTGATACCTAGTTAGAGATTGAAGAAATACTTCATTAAATTATTAATTCTATCCCAAATTATGGTTCAGGAAAGAACATAAAACTTTAGAACTTTTCTTTGACCAAATTCTCCATCTTTATTCTTTAAATTCTCTATCTTCAGTATGGACTAGAGTTTTTTTTCTTTTTGGATAACTAGTACAATATTTTAATCTCTTAAGCTTTCTATCTGACCCTTGTAATGAGCTTTGGACCAATGACTCTCAAACTAGTTGACTTTAAGGCACTAGGTATAGAACACCCCTCAAGTTTACTGACTTGAGTTAAATAGGCTATGGGTTAAAATTAACTATGTAATAAGTTTCTTTACATTACCTACTTTTTGATGCAAATAACATTACTTATTTAGGCAACGGGACCTGGTTACTCAGTATGAGACCAATATTTAGAACTTGCTCGTTATTCTTTTTTTATTTTTTTAATAATTTTTTTCATTAATTTTTTTGAATTTTTTTTTTCACTCATACCCATATAAAGTAGATTTTTTATTGAATATAGGCTGGAAGTAGGTTTTAGAATCACTTAAAAACTTATTCTATTCTAGACTTGACCATTTATTAGATTTTTTTAATGATTTCACCCTTAATATTTAAAAAATTCTCTAAATCATTAATCAATCATCGATTAAAATACTTGAAAAATTTTAAATCAGCATGAAATCAGGTACATAAGACTAATTATTACTATACTTAAAAACTTTAAAATTTTTATTTAGCCCTCCCCCTGACTTAATTTTCATTATTCTCAATGGAGGAAAGAAAATAGAGTGTGATAGATGTCAAGAAAATAACAAGGAAGGAGTTCACCTAGTTTTGTATGTTCTCAGTTTGAGGGTTTTAATTATTCTTCATCTAGCATGGATCTGTAATTCTCCCCTCAACTTATTCCTGAAAGAAAGATAAACTAAAAATTAAAAAAAAAAAGTTAAATGTAAAAACCTAGATTGCCTCCCAGTAAGCACTAAGTTTAACGTCTTTAGCCGAATCCTATGAAGAATTTTAGATATAATCAACTTTAGCACATCCTTCAAAGTTTCAAAATGATATGGCCAATCAAGAGGCCTCATCATTATGGCAAAAAAACATTCATGGAATGCTTTTTGGTTGTTAGACTTAGCCCTAATCAATAGAGTATTTAGAGCAAGCATGCTATTCCAAAGTTTATTATTATTATAGTATTTATAATAATCAAGAAGGAATTATGTGTGATGGGCCAAAATTGGGAGTGGTGGTTTAGAAATTTTTTCAATTATAACCTGATCTACCTTAATCCCTTTTTCGAGTATAATATATCTAGGCATCAACTCTACCTGATCCAAGGTATGGCACATTTTTTAAATTAATTTTAAATTTACCTCCATATATTATTTTAATATTATAGATAAATTTTGAAGGCAATCCTTAAAAATAGTACCGAATATAGAGAAATCAGACTTAAAGTCATTATCCCTAATTTTTGCTATTGTTGTAGAATTTGGTTGTCGCTGGATTGAGCTGGAGTGGAGGAGGACGAAGTCACCATCGGTGACCTATAAAATAAAGACCTGTCCGAAGTCGATGGTGGTGGCTTCGGCAAGATCCTCCGACGATCAAGTTAGCTCTTCTGGCCAACAGAAATGGAGTGCTCTGGAATGAGTTCGATAGAGTTTAGAGGAGGAGAGGAGAGCTTAGAGCTTAGAGTAAGTGTATTTGGAGGGTCCCTTTTTATGGTGGAGCTTGTAGCGGGTTGATGGTGATAACTATAGCTACCTGATAGTGGGCCGCTCGAGATCTGATGGGGTCAGTCACGGAGGGAGGCACTATCTGTAACACCGCCTGCAACAGATTGATGGTGATAGCTATCACTGCCTGATAGCGAATTGCTGTCGCCTGCACTGGACTGATGATAATCATTCATCGAGATTTAATGGCTGCAGCTCTGAGAAAGCAGGCTTTGGTTGGTGGACTTCGGCATATATCGATTCTAGAGGAGTTTAAACTTTTGAAGGAAATACGTCTGATGGAATTATCCGAGAGCAATCCGTTGGAGGAATCTAACTGAAGGAGAAGTCCTGGAGGAGTTCGGCCAAAGAGAAAGCTCGAAAGGAGTTCAGCTCTCGTAGGCATCCGACTGGAGGGGCGCGGAGGGAGTTTGGCTCTTGTGAGAATCCGACTGAAGGAGTGCGGCTAAGGCTCGATCGTTGAGGAGTTTGAAAGTAGCTTGACCGCTGAGGAGTTCAGTCGGTTGAAGGAGTTTGACTAAGACTCGATCGCTGGGAAGTTTGGAAAGAGCTCAATCATTAAGGAGTCTGGTCGGCTGAAGGAGTTCGGCTAAGATGGCCGTTGGGAAGTTTGGCAGGAGCTCGACCATTGAGGAGCTCGGTAGACTGAAGGAGTTTGGCTAAGACTCGATCGTTGGAGAGTTTGGAAGGAGCTCGACCGCTGAGGAGTCCGACCGGCTGAAGTAGTTTGGCTAAGACTCGGCCGTTGGGGAGTTCAACAGGAGCTCGATCGCTAAGGAGCTCGATTGGTTGAAGGAGTTTGGCTAAGACTTGGGTGCTGAAGCTCTTCCGTGGCTATCGGTTGCATTAAGCTGAGTGTTGGACTGGACTTTGGCAGGAGCGGGGTTTATCCCCAACAATAGTCCTCATACTTTCGAGTTTGAAACTCGAAGGAAGGGAGTGCAGAAAAGGTAACTGCCAAAGTCCTCTTCGAGGCTCTATGCTGATTCAGGTTGAAGCTTAGGGGAGATCTCATCTCCAGCCAAAGTTAATGTTGAAGTTGAAGCTCGAGAGAGATCTCATCTCCAGTCAAGGTTGAAGTAGATCTCATCTCCTCTTGCAGCTGAGGTTGAAGCTTGGGAGAGATCTTATCTCCTACCAAAGTTAAAGTTGAAGCTCGGGGGAGATCTCATCTCCAGCCAAGGTTGACACGATTGCTCGGGAGAGATATCATCTTTAGTTGAGGTTGACACGGTCACTCGGGAGAGATCTCATCTCCAATCGAGGTTGGCTCGGTCGCTCGGAAGAGATCCTATCTCTAGTCAAGGTTTGTCACGGTCGCTTGGAAGATATCTTATCTCTAGTCGAGGTTGATGCGAGTACTCGAGAGAGATCTTATCTCTAGCTGATATTGTCACGATCACTCGGAAGAGATCTTATCTCTAGTCGAGGTTGACTTGGGCGCTCGAAAGAGATCTTATCTCTAGCCGAGGTTGCCCATGGTCGCTCGGAAGAGATCTTATCTCTAGCCAAGATTATTACGATCGCTCGGGAGAGATCGATGCCTTATCTCTAGCCGAGGTTGTCATAATCACCTCGAAAGAGATCTATCTTAGCCAAGGTTAACTCGGATACTCAAGAGAGATCTTTATCTCTAGCCGAGGTTGACTCGAGCGCTCGAAAGAGATCTATCTCTAGCCAAGGTTGACGCGGTCGCTCAGAAGAGATCTTATCTCTAGCTGAGGTTGACTTCGATCGCTCGGAAGAGATCTTATCTCTAGCTAAGGTTGTCACGGGTGGTCAGGAGAGATCTTATCTCTAGTCGAGGTTGTCACGATTGCTCGAGAGAGATCTTATTTTTAGCCGAGGTTAGCTCGGATGCTCGGGAGAAGATCTTATCTTCTACAGCCGAGGACGGCTCGGACCCTCGGGGGAGATCTTATCTCCTATGGCCGAGGTTGTTGTGTGGGTGCTCGGAGAGATCTTAATCTGCTACAATCGAGGTCAGCTCGGACCCTTAAAGGAAATCTTATCTCCTACGGTCGAGATTGATGTGGGCACTCGAAAGAGATCTTATCTCCTGCAGCCAAGGTTGGCCCGGACCCTCAGGGAAGATCTTATCTCCACGGTCAAGGTTGATGCGGGGTGCTCGAGGGAGATCTTATCTCCTGCAGTCGAGATTGGCCGGATCCTTGGGGGAGTCTTATCTCTTATGGTTGAGGTTTTATGCGGACCCTCGAGAGAGATCTTATCTCCTGTGGTCGAGGTTGTTGCGGGTGCTTGAAAGAGATCTTATCTCCTATAGTTGAGGTTGGCCTGGACCCTCAGGGGAGATCTTATCTCCTATAGTTGAGGTTGAAGAACTTTGGTCGGCTCATGTTAGGATGAGGTTCTCCTCCTGTTCCTAGCATGGCAACTATTGACTGCTTCTTTCCTATCATCATGTAGTTTTTGCACCAAAAAATAATATTATTGGAATGAAAGAATTTTATTGAAAGAAAGTTACTGGCGGTGCATCCCCAGATCGTGGGAGCGTTGTTCCTTCGAGTTCCTTCAGACAATAGATTTTAGGATCTGACGACCTCCTCTATTTTATGCTGGCCTCCTCAATTTGGAGCGAGCTTGATGTGGCATCGATGGCATGAAAGGCGATCGATCTTTTAATTATTCCTGACTACGGCAGCACCCTTGGTCGATCTTCTCTTACTTCAAGTCAACATTCGAGGAATCGATCTAGCTAGCCTCTCCTGATGAGCTTCTCAATTTTGTCTTAGAGCTGAATGCATTCTTCAGTGTCATGGTCGTGGTCGTGATGATAGAGGTAGAACTTGTTGGGATCGCACTTATTAGGGCGGGAACACATCCTCTTCGATCTTGGTAGCTGGTTCTTAACTTCCATCAGAACTTGGGCCTTAGAAGTGTTATGGAGGGCATAATTATGAAATCTTCATTGGAGAGAACCTTGATGCTGGGGAGAATCTCGATGCACCCTTCCATCACGGCTTCCCCACCCCTGGGCCCGAGGGGGAGTTTGGAAGGCCTCTAGATGATCAACTGGATCAGAAGTTCCATCGTAGCTTTCGAATTAAGAAAGCTCGAAGTTTGGTGGGATGGGCTCCTGCATAATTCGAAAAGAGAAAGAAGGATTAGTGTGGACGTCATCAAGGTGAGCCGGGGCGATGTGGTCGAGCTCCTCAATCCGTCGATCATCTTCCACAGTCTATGATCAAGGGCATCATCTTGGTTGTAGACCTTGGGGGGCTTCCTACTACAAATGGAGAAGGTCTTCTCTGGAGGAGAACCATGATCCGAACATGGATCCTTTGCTCTCTGTTTCTCCTTCCTAGGGGCAATGGGTACACTAGCCCGAGTACTCTTCCTTGGGGCCGATTTTCGACATTCTAATGGTGGGTTTTCTGATGGAGTCACCGTCGGAGGCTGTCGCATGCCCTGCACTGCCTCTATGAGGCCACAAACCTATTCGACAAGTAGGTTAAACTGCTCCACACCTATCACAGACACAGGTGGAACCTGAGTTATCGAGGCTGAAGTAGAAGCAGACGGATCTGGCATGGAGGCCGTCAATCGCCAAGTCGAAGATCTCTTGGGAGGCATTCTTTCTCGGAAGAGAACTCTAAAGAGGAAGAAGAGAGATCTCTAGAGAGGAAAGAGAGAAATTATCGCTGAGCACTTCTTTAAGAATAAGAGAACCTCAAAGGTAGAGGGCCCTTCCTCTAGTGCCAATCTATTGGTGCAGAATCTGATTATCGTCAGATCGAGCTGGAGCGGAGGAGGATGAGGTTGCCACTGGTGACCTGCAAAATAAAGTTCTATCTAGAGTTGATGGTGGTGGCTCCGGTAGGATCCTCCGACGATCAAGTCAGCTCTTCTAGCCAATAAAAATGGAGTGCTCTAAAATGAGTTTGGCAGAGTTTAGAGAAGGAGAGGAGAGCTTAGAACCTAGAGTAAGCATATCTGAAGGGTTCCTTTTTATAGGTAGAGCTTGTAGCGGGTTGATGGTGATAGCTACAACTGTCTGATAGCAGGCCGCTCGAGATCTGATGGGGTTAGTCACAGAGGGAGGCACCATCTGAAATGCCGCCTGCAATAGATTGATGGTGACAGCTATCGCCGCCTGGTAGCGGGTCGCTGTCGCTTGTAGTGGATTGATGGTGATCGTTCGTCGAGATTTAATGATCGTAGCTTTGAGAAAGCAGACGTTGGTTGGTGGACTTTGGCATATATCGATTCCAAAGGAGTTCAGACTCCTGAATGGGTTATGTATGATGGGATTATTTGGGAGCAATCCATCGGAGGAATCTGACTGAGGTAGAAGTTCGGAAGAAGTTCAATCGAAGGAGAAGCTCGAAAGGAGTTCAGCTCTTGTAAGCATCCGACTGGAGGGGTGCGGAGGGAGTTCGGCTCTTGTGGGAGTCCGACTGGAGGAGTGCGGCTAAGGCTTGATTGCTGGAAATTTTGGAAGGAGCTCGATCGTCAAGGAGTCCGACCGATTGAAAGAGTTCGACTGAGACTTGGTCGTTGGAAAGTTCAAAAGGAGCTCGACCGTTGAGGAGTCTGGCCGACTGAAGGAGTTCTGCTAAGACTTAGCCACTGGGGAGTTCGACAGGAGCTCGACCGCTGAGGAGCTTGGTAGGCTGAAGAAGTTCGGTTGAGACTCGATCGTTGGAGAGTTTGAAAGGAGCTCGATCACTGAGGAGTCTGACCAACTGAAGGAGTTTGGCTAAGACTCGATTGCTGGAGAGTTTGGCAGGAGCTCAGCCACTGAGAAGCTCGACTGGCTGAAGGAGTTCGGCTAAGACTCGGGCACTGAAGCTCTTCCATAGCTATCGATTGCATTAAGCTGAGCGTCGGACTGGACTTTGGTAGGAGTGGGGTTTATCCCTAACATTTGCAATATCCTATCTGACAACTTCTTTATGTGCTTTTAGAACAACCATAAGTTGGTCTTCCTGGGTAGGTATCTCTAGTAGTATGTCTGTAGGCATATCAGAAATGGTTTCAATTCTAGATCAGTTGGTGGTTCTAACTAGAAAGCTATGGGTGGGTTAGGTGGTGCTTAAATTTTTCAATTCATGATGGGATGGTTAGAGGGTAGGGTATATCTACTTGGTCACTAACATCTATATTATACCCATCATCATCAAAATCATCCATCTCATAATGAGCCAAATAGGGATTTAATAAATTTTGGGAAAGAATTATGAGTAAAGCTTCCTCTAGTGTGTTATTCATTTATGGTTCTTGGAAAGTTTTTCTTAACTCTATCATCTCATTAGTTTGTCCATTGGGTGACTCTAGGGCACTTAGGGATGGATGCATATATAAGTAAGGTGATGGAATTGGTTCATCCCACTATTTTGATTCTCTCCTATATTTTGTTGCCTCTGTTATATGGTCTAATAGGATCTTTTTAGTTTTGCTAGGTTGTTCTGTGACCATAGATAAAGAAGATGATGATGTAAATGATTTTCTATATGTTTTTGCCTCAGTAATATGGTTGAGGAGGGTCTTTTTAGTTGTGCGAGGGTATTCGATGACCATATTATTTGTTCTATGACCATATTATTTTTGAGAGTTATATGTGTGACTATTCAGAAAAAGTTTTTAGAACATTAAAATTTCTAGCTAGGTATGGTCCCTTAGGATCACTCTTGGGCTGACTAGACAACTCGCTTTCAATAACAGCCATGACTAACTAGACTAACTATATTTTTAGATGAGCAATAGCTTGGAAATTTGAATTTATGGCTTGGGAGTTTGAACTTATCAGTTGGTTCGTGGTTTGCATAAGATCATTTTGTGACTTTATCATGAGTTCTAAGCATTTTTCTAAAGAATTAAGCCTTTGTTCCTCTAGATTATTCAATGGTTGATTGATAAATTCTAGCTCATCTATTGCTTACTGAATCCTCTCCTCACAAGTTGACTCATTGCTATTTGGAGAAGAATGACAATGTGGATAGGGCATATTATAAGGTGCATCCATGAAAGTGGGTCTTTGTGGCACCGGGATAACTACTGGTTGTGATTGCCACAAAAAATCTAGTTAAGCCCCCCAACCTAGACTGTAAGTGTTAAAATATAGGTTATTTCCTGGTTTGTAGGTGATTTAGATTTGATCTTAATGAACTTACTCATACATAAACTCAGAAAATTAATATGGGCATTCACATGCATATTGGGTGGGGCTCGAACAAATTACACAAACTTGTTGTGCATAAAGAAAAGATGGATATGAAGGGTTTTCATTGACTTCTAGATGATCTACTCTACGGGATAAGTCTGCATACATACCATCAAGATCCATCTCTAATCATTATTTATTTTATTTTATCTTATTTTAAAGAATAAGAAAAGAGATGAAGAGAGAGAATTCTAAAGATAAGAGCCTAAAGGATCCTAGATCTAAGGATAATAAAGAAAAGTATTTTAATTAGGGTTTGAGTTGTAATAGCAAACAAGTTAAGCAAGCATGGACTCTCTATCATAGGGTTTACCTAAATCTTGATAGCTCCTAACTACCAAGATCATCTTTAAGCCCTTTAGGTAAAGAATCAACCACTCAACTGGTCAGATAAGTGTAAGGTTGGTGGAAGTCCCTCCATTGCTTTTCTTAAATACCAATTGTCTTGGATAGGTAAGCTAACGGAACTAATTAAGTAACTACCTTCCTTCGGGATGCATTTTCTAAACCACTTGCCTAGACACCAATCAAACTGACTAACCCTAATCAAGTCTAACTTTTAGGGTTTCCTATCCTAATGAGCTCGATTATCCTTAGGGACCAACATCTAATTGATTTTAAGTTAAGATCTAGGTCAATGCAATATGAAAGATGGTGGTTCATGGGCTAAGAAAGATTGATCAAATCCCTACCTTATCTTATTTAATGGATTGTGCCCTTAAAGTATACTATGAATATGCAATGCAAATTAAATAAGATATCCAAATATATTAAAAAATTAATTTTATTTAATATTTATGGTTACTCTTAATTAATTAAGTATTATGAGATGTTGGTGATTTTTTAAGGATTTATAGTTTTGTCTTTCTATATATATTTTTTAGTTTCTAATTGTGTTATTTTGCAAAAGAAAGTAAATTCATGTGATTAAGTTTTAAAAAATAATAAATTAATCTAAATTATAGAAAGTAGAAATTAGTTATGAAAGATAGTAATAACTAGGTAAAATTAAAGAGCAACGATTTTTTTTTTATTATTTTATTATAATTATTTTAATTTTTTAAACTTTTTAAATTAATTGAAGCAATTATGCTACAATCTTCGACAATGGTGCCAAAAATTTGGCTGCTAGTCGTTACAGCATCAAATAAAATTTAGACTCGATTTTAATATTAAGTAGGATAATGGTAAGTCAGATATCGATTTTTCCTAAGATTGAAGGATGAGTTGTGTTTAATTAAAAAAATAAAATTTAATTTGATTTGTGAAGTAGGAATTTAAAGCAGTAACTTAAAAGAACTAATTTATATTCAGCAAATTAAAATAAAAAAATAGAGATTTAATTAATTAAGATTTTAAAATTAATTAAAAATAAGAAAAAAAGTTGTCTAGGATTTTAGTTCTAAATTTTATCATTTATAATTAATTTATATAATCTTTCTACTGTCAACATGTAACCTTATGAGATATATGTTCCTTTGATCTGATTCTAATATAACCTATTCTATCGAGCATGGACCATATCTAACATGACCATGCCCAATCTCAAAGATAGACTATTATGATTATGAAATCAAAGAATAAAAAATATAATTTTAATTAATTCTTATAATTTATTCTAATATGAGCACAGATCGTATCTATCTGTGATCACGATCTATCTTCTTAGCATAAAGTACAAGCATAAATCTTACAATTTATTCTAATTTGAGTATACATCATATCTTTCTACGATCATTTTCTATCTTTTTAGTTATAAATTATAAAAAATTTAATATTAAAATATAAATAAGAACGACATGTAAAATATGAAGAAATTTTATTATCCAATAAAAAAAATATAGGGTTCAAATTATAAATTCTCTTGATCAAAAGACTTTTCTTACTCCCTTGGATACGAGATCTCTAGTTGTACATGAATTTAATCTTGCTAGCTTTCGGCATATTGAAATCTCCCAAATAAAAGAAAAAGAAAAGAAAAAAAAAGAAAATGAAAGAAGAAAAGCGAAGAAAAGAAGAGGAGGGAGAGAGAAGAAGAAGAGAGAAGAGAGCTTAGAAGGCTAACTTTTCCTCACAGGGGTTCTCCCCTCAGGTTTGGCATAATAGGCCCTTAAATAGAGGACAAGCTAAATTTTTGAGTCCTTGTCGAGCTCAAATCAAAGTTTGGATTGATTTTAATCATCTAAAATAACTCTGGCCATCGAATCTTGATAAAATAGCTTAAAATAAACTCAAAAATCCATCATATATCCTCTAAGATCATTTATGGGCCGTTGAATAGAAGTTAGGATGCTTTTCGGCCATCGGATCGCACACTAGAGGCCTGAGAAATCCTATTCAAATTGAAAATTAATTCCCACCATTGGATGCTGACCAAAAAAGATGAGGGTTGTTGGATCATGCTACACTATTCTTGTGGACCATCGTGGACCGGATTCATTGAAGACCACCACCAACCACAGCCGCCACTCACCTGAATTAATGAAAAAGCCCTTATGAGCCACGATAGATTTTGTGTGGACCTCTTAGCGGTCTAGGTCCTCCACATGGTGCATGTCAATTGGCCATGCTTGCTGAGTTGGACAGTCCACGCTTATTCCATGGACCAGCCAATCAGTCTACCATGCATCGATCTATTTTTTTTATTTTTTTTTTATTTTAAATTTATGAGCTTTATAACTTTTTCGTTTTAGCTTCGATTTGAGTGAAATTTATTGCGTTAGAACCCATAAATCAAGCTCTTCATACTGATGAACTTTTTTCCTATAAAATACTAATAAAAATATTAATTTTATAAAATAAATTTTAATTATTATATATTTTAATATTTTTATTTAATAATTTATGATAATTATCACACTCTTCTAACTTGAGTTTTACTCATCCTTGAGTAAAAAGAGAAAAATTAGAAGTATATAGTGACTCGATGAGATGTGAAAGTTTCTTCATCATCTTAAAGTCAGTTGATACCTGGTTAGAGATTTAAGAAATACTTCATTGGATTTTTAATTCCATCCCAAATTATGGTTAAGTGAAGAACATAAAATTTTAGAGCTTTTTTTTTATCAATTTTCCATCTTTATTCTTTAAATCCTCTATCTTTAGTATGGACTAAAATTTTTTTTTCTTTTTGGATAGCTAATGCAATGTTTTAACCTCTTAAGCTTTTTATCTGATCCTTGTAATGAGCTTTGGACCAATGACTCCCAAACTAATTGGTTTTAGAATACTTATAGAATATCCCTCGAGCTTACTGACTCGAGTCAAATAGTTTACAGATTAAAACTAACTATGTAATAAGTTTCTTTACATTGCCCACTTTTTGATGTGAATAACATCACTTAGGCAACAGGATCTGGTTACTCGATGGAAGACCAATGTTTAGAACTTGCTCTTTATTCTTTTCTTTTATTTTTTTTTTTTATTTTTTTGTTCATACCAATATAAAGTAGATTCTTTATTGAATATAGGCTGAAAGTAGATTTTAGAATCACTCACGAATTTATTCTATTCTAGACCTGACCATTTATCAAATTTTTTTAATAATTTGGTCCTTAGTATTTCAAAAATTCTCTAAATCATTAATCAATCACTGATTAAAATGCCTAAAAAATTTTAACTCAGCGCAAAATCAGATACATAAGACTAATTATTACTATACTTAAGGATTTTAAAAATTTTTATTTAGCCTTCCCCCTAACTTAATTTTTATTGTCCTCAATAGAGGAAAGAAAATAGAGTGTGATAGATATCAAGAAAATAATAAGGAAAGAGTTCACCTAGTTTAGTATGTTCTAAGTTTGGGATTTTTAATTATTCTTCATCTAACATGGGTCTATAGTACTTTCCTTAACTTATTCCTAAAAGAAAGATAAACTATAAATAAAAAAAATATTAAATGCAAAAACCTAGGTTGCCTTCCAGTAAGCGCTAAGTTTAACATCTTTAGTCAGACCCTATGAAGGAGTTTTAGATATAATCAACTTTAGCACATCCTTCAAAGTTTCAAAAGATAAGGCCAATCAGGAGGCCTTGTCATCATGATAGAAAAACATTCATAGAATACTTTTTGATGGTTAGACTTAGCCTGAAGAAAGCGATCGTACATCAATCTTCTAGACCGATCACCATCCTCATTTTGATCCTACAATCAAGAGCAATTTATGAGTTAATTATGATAACACATATCTTAAATTCTCAACTATTGAGAATATTTATTTTCATACTAGTTAACCCAATGGATGTATCATAGATACTTAATATACAAATATGATAAAAAGATAACCCAATTTTAGTAATTATAGATCAAAATTATAATTATGCCCTTAGAAAGTGTTATAAGTGTTAGCCAATCTGGCTTTGTTGATCCTGAGATTGATTTTGATGATTGCAAAATATTGAGTATATTATGTATCTAATCATGTATTTCAAGAATGTGTGTAGGATTTTTCAAGTATCCAAAATAAAAAATTTATCTTAAGAATAAATTCTCTCAAGGTGCCATGCCAAAGTACTTAAGAAAATAAATTCACATATATTTGGATGGCTTGGTGTGAAGAAAATTTGATTAAAAGAAGAGAAATTAAAATTGAAGGAAGCAATTATGTTTAATAGAGTTTGGGGTCAAGAAACTCAAGTTTGGAAGATCAAACATTGAAAAAAAATGAAGTCAGAATTTTTCGAGACGTCTTAGATTTTTTTCGAGAGCTCTTGAGTGGTCTGGCATAATGAAACAGTATTCTGGCACAGTCTCGAGAGATCTTGAGTTAAACTCGAGATGTCTCATTCTCAAGCGATAAAATCTTCATTTCTATGCTCTGAGAGCGAGAGGTCTCACAGATTTCTCGGGAGATCTCATGGTTCTGACGAGACATCTCATGAAAAATCGAGAGGTCTCAAAATCTGATGAGAGGTCTCATGAAAAATCGAGAGGTCCCGATCTACGTGGACAGCCTTCAACAGATAGTTTTTCAATGGCTATTTTTCGACCCCAATGACTATTTTAGAGCTTCCAATGGCTAAGAACTCTCACTCCAATCTTCTCTAAAGGTATTTAAAGGTAGAGAATCAATTGAAAAAAAAATAGAAGAAAGAGATTAAGGGATTTAGAGAGAGAATCTTTTAGATTTTATGAGGAACATTGAATATCTAAAGAAAAAAAAGTGAGGAGTGTTGTGCACAGATTTTAGCGAGCCTTCAAAGCAATCTTCTCCAACATCTTCCACATCCTCTCAAGCACAATTTGAAGAAAAATCAAGCTTCAATCGAGCACATTATCGGCTTGTTCTTTAGGATTTAAAAGAGCTTATACTCTATTTTTTTATTATGCTGAAACTTTACTTGTATTTTTTGATTTCTTTACAAGTTTCTTTAGGAGAAAAAAACTTGGAGTTTAGGTCCATCCAAGCCCGAAATTAGACATTATAGATTTTGGTTGGTGATCCCGAAAAACCAACAGGATTGTTAGTGAATCTGAAAAACTAACGGTGTTAGATTTTGATTGGTGCTCCTGTGAAAACCAACTAAGTTTATTTTTGAGCCTGAGAAAATAAACACACTGTAATCAAGGCTAGATTATAGTAGAATTTTCAAGAAAAGCTTGGAGAGTAAACGTAGGAGTGGATTGCTCCGAACCACTATAAATCTATGTTTATGTTGTACTTTTCTCTTCTATCTCTCTATATACTTTGCATGCTTATAATTCTTACTTTACTTTCATAGTTTGATTTTGTTATCTTAATTCCACTATATACATCTCATCCTCACCACTTAGATTAAAATCAAAGCACATAATTGCTTAGAGTTAAATTTGGCCAAAACTTTTATAAGAACCCAATTCACCCCCTTCTTGGGTTGCTATCTCTGGGCAATAATTGGTATCAGTGCAGGTGCTCTATTAGTGATTATTGACCTAACCATCTAGAGCTAAAGATTATGGGAACCCAAATGGAGTCTTTGTTTAGTGAAGGATATTTTATAGATAGACCTCCACTTTTTTATTGCTCACATTATAGTTATTGAAAAGCACGCATGCGCATCTTTATACAAGCACATAATTATAATCTATGAAAGATTATAATCGATGGCTCACACACCTCCAAAGCATTGAAAGAGCATAATAAAGAAATGGCCCAACTTAATGCTAAGGCCATGAATATACTTTATTGCTCCTTAGAGTTAAATGTATTTGATATAATTTCTTCATGTATTTCAGCAAAACATGTATGAAAGAAATTAAAAAGAATTTATGAGGGAGTAAATCAAATAGAAGAGTCAAGCTTCCAAGAAGAAAAAGAAGCTCACCCCAGCATATGCCTCATGGCTCATAAGGATGAAAAGAGGAAGAAAAGAAAGGAACAAAAAAAAAGCATTGATTAAGGGGCAGCAAAGTAAAGAAGAAAAGAATGAGAAAAAGGAAGAAAGCATCGTAAATCCTTGCTTAATGGCTCAAAATGATGAGGTAAACATTGATAATTCTTTTGAATTTATATTTAACGAGCTTAAAGAAGCCTTTAATGAACTTATGTATGAATTTAAAAAGTTAAGGCAGAAAAGTAGGGAGCTTAAAAAGAATAATTTTAATTTAATGAAAGAAAAGAATTCTTTAGCTAAAGAAAAAAAAATCTGATTAAATCTAAAAATTCTTTAGATAAAGAAATTCTTGAGCTTAAAAAATAAATGATATTCTGAAATCTTTCCTAAAAGAAAATGAAAATCTTTCAATTGAAAAGAAAGAGCACTTGGAAGAAAATAAGAAATTAAGAAGAGAAGTTGAGGTTTTGAAATCTATAGCTAAAAATTTTACAATTAGCTTTAAAAATCTTAAATCCTTGATAAAATTCAATGGGGCTATTTTCAATAAAATAGAAATTAATTTTAATACTTTAAGGAAACAACAAACTACAAAAGGTATTTTTATAAGAGCTTCTATTGGCGCAAAATCTAGCTGTCGTCGGAGTCGAAGCTGGATTTGGAGAGGACGAGGTCACCGTCGGGACCTACAAAATAAATCTCATCTGGAGTCTGGAGTGGTGACTCCGGCAAGACCCTCTAATGATCAAGTCAGCTCTTTCTGCCAAGAGAAATGGAAAATGTAGAGAGATTCTAGCAGAGTTTTGAGGAAGAGAAGGAGAGCTTCTTCCTAAAAGAGTATCTAAAAAATCTCTTATATAGATGGAGCCTATAACAAACTAATAGTGACAGCCATAATCATCTGATAGTGGATCATTTAGGGCCACGTGGAGTTTGTTATGAAGGATAGCATTTGTTGTCGTGATGTACGAGCTCGTCGGAATCCAATGGTCGAAGCTTAGATGGAAGAGATTGACGGTTCTTTTGGCTATATCAAGGATGAGTGCCGAGGTCCTCTACGACTGCTAGATGGAGTTTAGAGGAAGTTTAGCTGTTTGGAGGAGTCCATCTGAAGGAGAAATTTAGGAGTTCGACTATTGGAGAAGTCCGACTGAAGAAAAAATTCAATAGAAGTTCGACTGTTGGAGGAGTCCGACTGGGGGAGGAGTCGGACTGAAGGAGAAGTCTGAAAGAAGTTCGATCGAAGAAGAAGTCCGACTGAAGGAGAAGTCTGGAAGGAGTTCGACTATTGGAGGAGTCCGACTGAAGAAGAAGCTTGGAAGGAGTTCAACTATTGGAGGAGGTTGTTGAAGGAGAAGGCTGGAAGGAGTTCGACCGTTGGAGGTGTCTAGCTGAAGGAAGAAGTCTGGAAGGAGTTTGACCATTCGAGGAGTCTGACTAAAGAAGAAGCCTGGAAGGAGATCGACCATTGGAGGAGTCCAACTAAAGAAGAATTTCGAAAGGAGTTCGACTATTAGAGGAGTCCGACTGAAGGAGAAGTTCGGGAGGAGTCAAACTATTGGAGGATTCTAGCTGAAGGAGAAGCCTGGAAGGAGTTCAACTATTGGAGGAGTTTGACTGAAGAAGAAACCCAGCTGAAGAAAAAATTTGGGAGGAGTTCAACTGCTGGAGGAGTCCCGAGGTTTAACCATGGAGGCAGCTATCGGGCAGGATCCTTCCAAGATCAAGCACTTAGTCGAACTTCGGCAGAAGTGGGTTTATCCCTAACACTAGTCCTCCTACTCCCAAGTTTGAAGTTCAAGAGAAGGGAGTACCGAGTGTGACTACCAAAGTTCCTTTCCATTTCCTATGCTTACTAGGATGAGGCATTTCATGGTGCTTCTGTACCGATGTCGAAGCTTCATAAATTTAAGATGATCCGAAAAGATGCCTTTGGAGCTCCGTGCCAAAACTCTGCCCAGGGTATGGCATCATTATGGGCCTATCCACCATTAGTCTCTGCTATGATAGAGGGGGCACGCATCGGCCATAGGCCGATCGAAGGGGATTCGTAATCATAACCACCTAAAATCCTCAAGGCTATTTAACCCATTTCCTTCCCCTGAGTCGTTACCTCTCCTAAAATCTTCTTCCTCCTCTTCTTCTGGTTTTCTTCTCTCCATCGTGCGAGAGCTCAGGCTTTTCCTTCCACTTCCTTTGATCTCAGGTGTTCTCCTATCTATCTTCTATGGCCTTCATCATCTCCCTGCCTCTTCCAATCGACTTAGGTCAACTTTGCTATCTTTTCTCGAGTTATTCTTGCATTCTCTGCTTTTCAAGTATTTTTTATGATTTTGCTTTGATCCGAATGTCCACCGAGGAATCCTGGTTGGTCTGCTAGAGGAGTTCGGCTTTTCTAGCCTTAGTGAACCTATCTCCTAGGGAGGCTGAGCTTTCTGAGTTGCCCCCTCTTTTCTTTGCACCAGCAGTTATTGCCTACCAACTTTGGCTTGATAATCTTTCGTTAGCTAGGATTCAGTTCGATATTTCCTCCAAATACGAGCTCGAACTTCCCAAACCCAATGATAGGGCCTACTCTCCGCCTTTCGGCCAAACCTGCCTGTATTTAGAGGCTCTTTGGGCTGGGCTTAGATTACCCTTATCCCCTTTCGTGGCCAGCCTCTTTAGATTTCTCAACCATCTTCCTTGCTGCATGG